>JAYEVE010000632.1:0-235291 GCA_036346375.1 Guadua angustifolia | reverse complement strand
TCTCATATCCGCGCGCGCCCATGGGTTCGGACGCGCGCCTTCCCGTCTTTGCCACAGCATTAGCAAGCAACATGTACCATGTACGTACTACACACACGAGTACACTACCTTTAACACAGGTCTCAAATGACAGGAGCTCGGGATAAATATCTGCGACCATAAAGTTCCTAGGCTATCTATACGGTATAATCGGTAAATATGATTTTTCTGAAATATAGTAATTAAAATATGATACCAAATATATTAAATAGAACTTCGATTACGTATCGGTAAATACCATAATATTTTGGTTCGGTATCGATAAATATTGTTTACCAAACTAACATGAATTTTTTTTTTACTTGTTGTTTTGGACAACGAAACATAGTTTCTAACGCACACCTTTGATCATTACTCTATCTAATTGTAGTCAATAAAAATTATTACACACATTTAACCATTACTTTGATAAATCCAGTGATATTAATTCCATGTAGAACCGTACTTTATATATATTTTACCATTATTTTATCTAATTATACATGTTTTTTAAATTCCGGTTCACTTACATTTTTTTTACCAAAAAACCGTATTCAAAATCATATTTTTTTCATACAGCACTGAATATCGTATACCGATCCAGCCGACTTGACCGGTTCGGTCGTTTTTGCACGTTTTTTGTTTGGTAAAATCGTGCACATCCCTGTTCCTATTGATACATAGTGTGTAAAAGTAGACACTAGGATTTTAAGCCAACCTGATACGGTAAATCTTTTTGAAAACTAGCAATTGTGAGGTATATATTAAAAGGTGATGGTGAAATCTTACGTCTACGACTCCACCACCCAGCAAGAAGTCATTTCCTATACATAATATGTGTTGTGTTATAGTATATTGGCCACTTATCATGATATCATTATATTTGCTTTTTGAACAATTAACTGTGCTTGTGATTTCTCTAATCTCTACTGTATAAAGTGAGAGTTTCTTTTTACGTTACTTCATCAAAATTATCCACCTTTGCCACTGCTCTTTAATTACCTATCTTTATCCACGTCACTTTCTCAAAATTACCTACCATTGCCCGCATCATTTCATCAAAATTACCCACCTTTGCCACTGCTCTTTAATTACTCACCTTTGCCACTATTAGTGCTCTTTTGCAAATAAACTTTTTATCACAAATTGGGTTTCCGTTGCAACGCACAAGCACATAGCTAGTAACAATAATATTCCTGTTTAAAGTGGCTGGGATTGCTGGCTTCCTAGCCCCTCTACGTCATCTTCGTTGCAAAAATCTGCTCTAACTTTTTTTGCAAAGAAGCCCTCAAAGTTCTGGGAATTTACGAACAGCTCCTATCCCAGCGATTTTACATGGAGGCCCTCAGGGTTCCGGAAATGTATGAAGGTGTCTTATGCTGGTGATTTTACATGGATGCCCTCGGGGTTTGTGAAATTTACAAAAGGTCCCGGGCGATTTTTCACAAAGCCTCTCGGTCCAAAAAAATACGAAGAGGTCATGTGCCGAAAAAGAACGGCGCATCCATCCATCGCTTTGTCCCAACCCAAGGCACGTAGTAATTGAGAGATGGTGCACGTTGACTATACATGATCCAGTCCTTAGGGCCTGTTTGAATCCATGCAGCTAACAGTTAACGGCTAAAAATTAGCTAAGGTAGATCCAAACAGGATTAGCTAATAGATTAGCTAACTATTAGCTGGGCACCTAGCTAATGTTTATCTCATTAGCTAACCAAACCCAGCTAATAGCAGCTAATAGGTAGCATTTTCCTAAATTACCCTCGTCCCTAATAGGTGACGTGAAGCAGAAGCACTGCAAAGAGCAGAGTAATGCGGACAATTGATCAACTTTAGCCACATATTGGTGGTGGATCCAAACACCTTCCAGCTAATAGTTAGCTAACTAATATTAGTTAGGAACTATTAGCGACTAATTATTAGTCGCTAATAGATCCAACAGACCCTTAGACACCTTGCTACTTGATCAGGAGTTCCATAGACTCTATCTATCTAAGTATCTATCTATCTATATACCTATCTATATATTTATCTATCTATCTATACCTATACTAATTAGGCATTCTAGAGAAGTTCCCATGTTAATAAGAAAGATTTGGTCATCTATCTATTGGGCCTAAGTTTTAACGGCTTAGATTAAAGGAAAGAGTCCATGTCAAGTATAACTTAAATTAACTAAAATTTAGAATAAAAAATAAGGAAATTATCAATTTGACTTCTATACAATTTCCAAAGAAAATCCATAAATAACCAAAAGTTGGAATAATCTATCTATACCTATACTAATTAGGCACTCTGAGAAATCTCCCATGTTAACCAGAAAGATCTGGCCATCTATTTGTTAGGTCTAAGTTATAACGGCACATCTAAATTTAAAAATATTAAAATTAGTAATAAGATCTATAACCTATACTAATTATAAACAATGAGAAAATTTTCATATTAATTGAGAAAAAAATGACTTAGCGCCCATCTAATAGAACAAAGTTATAGTGGTTGTCATGTAAAATCTAAATTAATAGATTAAAATGACTTTATCTAAGAAGCTAGCCCATGCGAATGCACGGGATACCGACTAGTATATATAGTTAAATAAGCTATTAACAAACAAACAAACAACATATATCCACACCTAAAAAAAACTAGATATATGCCACTAAAAACTTGGCAATTCAAGATATATCACTCTAAAACATAAAATTTAAGATCACGGCTCTAAAACAAAGTAGCTTGGCGTGGATTTTTGAGTTTTAGATTAGGATTAGTATGAAAATTTATATTTTTATTTATTACTATTTTGAATTTATTTTTAGGGTTTACTTTGGATTTATATAAAAATCTAATCAACAATTTTATTTTTATTCTAAATTTTACTTAATTTGGCTTGTACTTGAGATGGACTCATTGTTTTAATTTTCTAATTTTGTTTAATTATTATTCCAAAATTTTGATATTTATGTATTTACTTTGGAAATCGTATGGAAGTCATATTACTAATTATTTTCATTTTTTATTCTGAATTTTAGTATACTTAATTTGACTTGTACTTAAGATAGACATATCGTTTTAATTTGCTAATTTTATTTAATTATTATTATGAGTTTTAATCATTTATGGATTTACTTTGAAATTAGTGTGAAAGTAAGATTGCTAATTTATTTAATTTTTTATTCTGATTTTTTCTTAATTTATATTGTACTTGACACGGACTCTCTTTTTTAATTTAAACCATTATAACTCAAACCCAACAAATAGAATGCGAGATCTTTTTAGTTAACGTGAGAGCTTCCTATGGGCACTGGAAATATGAATCGATCCTCTGCGTGCGTTGGACTTAGAGGTGACACCCATACTCCTTAAGTGTATGCTCCTTTGCCACCCAAAAGTTCCGTGTCATGGAATATTGACTAAATGGCCCTCACCCAAGCAAATATGAGCTACATAGTCGCACCATACACACTACGGCGTCCATGGGAGTTTCGATTCCATTCGAACAACCATCTGGGATTGAGACCAACTCATCCATGCATAGCATTCGCCATCCGTCTCGGGACCTTGGTATCGCCGCACTCTCCAAGGGAGCAAGAGCAATAGCCAAAAAGAGCGGCGGTTGCAGTGTATGCATTGATGGTTGATGACAATTCAGTGCAGGATATGTGTCTAGTCCTAGTTCCCAAGATCAACGCCTAGCACCCACATATCCGCATTAAGATGTATCATAACACATACACATGAATCTAAGCGGTTGGAATAGCATAAACATAAACTACAACTACTTACTATTACAAGTAGTGGCGGCCAGGCCAAATATTACATGTCAAAGAGTAAATAGCGGTGGAATTTAAGCGTATACCAAAAGTAGGACAGCGGTATGCCCATCCAATAACCCAAAGGCAATCGACTTGGAAAAGCCCAAGTTCATCCATCAACATCATTGTGGGACCGGGAGTAAAGTGCGTGTAATGTGGGAGTTCTTCCATACCGTCGTCTATATTGTTAGGATTAAGCAGCGGTGAGTACGTACGTACTTTCATAAGACTTTAGTGTATGGAAATACAGTAAATGCAGGGCTATAACAAGGAATAAAGCCTCTACACTAGTCTCATTTCAGCATAAGGCAGATTTTGTTTGCAAGCAAAAGATTCATAAAAGCGATATGAAATTGTAAAGAGCATTTAATATGAAGCTAAATAACAATAAGTAGAGTTCATATACAGCAATTCACAGCCCTCCTTGGCTGTGATCAACAAGTAAAACAGCCACCATTGGCTTCCCAATCCACCAACTCATTCCAACACCATTTCCAAAAGTTTTAGCAAAACAAAAGACTATACTTGACATTATTTTCCCAAGTTGCTCATGACATGAGCACGGCTAATTAATTAGATTTTAATCTCTGCAGAGTGTACACTTTACCCACATGACACATTCTAGCAATCATGTCAACCATGCCTCGCGATACTCACCGTACCGATTTGCTAGGCTGTGGCCGTTCAACTAGTTAAAGCTTAGCCTTGCACCAGAGACGGTGATGTTAAACCCTTGCCCGAGATTCAGGAGATCTTGAACCGATGGTGCCCCATCGTGAACTCTCCCCATGACAAGGCATACACCGTTGTGTTGGAATGCTTGGGCTAACACCTCGGTGAAGGGAGCACCTAGAACGACTACAATCCGTCGGATCGTCCATACTACTTGACCTACTAACATGCAAGGCTAAACTCTAACTAATCTAGTGAGCTTAGGCTATCCCATACTAGCACATGTGGTTGCACCAAAACACTTAGGTGATAGCATCAAGTTCGGTCCTTAATTGACCGGGTGAGGATCTCCCCTAACTACGTGAGGTCCTCTTCACGCCTCAAGTTAAGTAATAACTGCTTGCGTCTAAATCATAAGTTTGAGTTGGATTTTTCATCAAATTAAGTGGAAACCGTCGCGTGGTTCCATCCATTTAAACAAAGTTTGCTCAATGTAGTTGAAACATCTCCCATCATTTTAAAACCGATCTAGTGAGCAAGTCTAAGCATGAGCATAAGATAATTCGCAGTATTACCCAAGTGACATCAAGTATTGTCTATACCATTACTAGGTTACAATGGCGATAATTCAAATGTCAAGGTAATGGAAATGCATACAATTGGATTTAGCTACCATCACCCACAATATAGCAAGTTTAAAACATACTGCGCATACATATAGTTTGATAAAACAAAATAACATTGGAAATATGGGATCAAAATGGTCAAAGGAGGGTGCTTGCCTGGTTGCTCTTAAATCGAGAATATAATCCGGATCGTAGTCGTTGTCATTAATAACCGTATCCGAATTATCATAAATCTATCGTCGAATAATAATATACGAGACAAAAGCAAACAACATCGAATCAAAATGGGACAAAAAGAAATCAGATAAAATTACCAAATTAAATCTTACTAAGAAGGTCATGGTGGATTTTGGTGTTTTCAATTTCGAATTCAAGATGCAAAAATAGTTTGGATCGATAAAAGTAAAACATTTACTTAAAGGTTTGCTTGAATAGTGCTTATCTTAAGGTGTTCATGTATGGGAGCAATTCCTACAAGTTAGATCTGAAATTTAAAGTTATTCGCTGTTATTATATAGTCATAAGATGTTTTCTTGCATTGCGGCAACCTTGGACGAAGACTCTACTCTGACGATTCACATAATACGTTTCGACAATATTATCATTTAGGGTTTTTGCGTTAGCATATTTTATTTGACAAGTAAGGCGTAATTAAGATATTTTTTCATAATTTAGTTGTCCATATATTGAAGTAGGTTTCTGGACCAATTCCCCTAAAGTTTGTGTTTAGACGAGCTATTTTACAAGTCCTTGAAGAGGCTTAAGTGATAACGATTCTGTGCAGTTGTGATCATTTAGGGCCCTTCTTGTGATTGGATTAATATGCAATTGATGTCATAATTAATATATTTTTCTAGATTATGGTAGAATAGGTATCAGACACTGATCCTAGGCTATTTTCTCATAACTTTATATTTATATGTGATATTTTACGGACTGCCGAAAAGACCTAAGTGACCACACTTTTAGCGCTATTGCGGCCCAGTTTTCTTTCTTCAGTTGCGACTACACCGAATGGGATAATCTAACCATTTTTTAGGGGTTAGTAGGGAATATCCCTAAGAGTGTTTTAAAGTTGATTCCGTAATATTTCTCATTTGTTCAAGGTGTTTTTCGAATGAATAGTGGTTTAGGCTTAATATGGTCTTAACTCAAAATTGATCAAACTGATATTATTTTTGTATGGCAAGCTAGGCAATATCATTTTGAGGTTATAGAAGTTGGTTTTGTCGAGTTTAAGGTCCGTTTGCTAAAGTTACGATCATTTGTTCATTTTACTGAGTGCATGTTTGGCTAATGAGCAAATAGGGCAAACTAAGGAATAATCTAAATATTTTTATATACTTATGATCTATGCAATCTGAGGAGTGTATCTAAACTAGTTTCACCAATTTTTGAGCTCATTTGATACATATTTTAACCATTTGAGTTTTGCATGTTATTAAGGTATTGCACAATCAATACTTGATACAAAATACATTTAAATCTGAATCTTTTTATAGAAATGGGTTATCTGAGGTTGCAGGAACATGTCTTATTTATTTCATGATTTGCGAGATGAAACATATAATTGCTTCATATTACCTAAAAGGTGACTTTCATTCAAACTCTAATTAAAAGTTTTTGCTGCAAGTAACATATAACTTTTTTTTGCTAATTTTGAATCTTTACTGAGTAACTCAAAATTAGGAATTGAGTTTGCATTAATCGGAGTTTCACAGCAAAAATTATAAGTGTTTCATTGCGTAAGGCAAAAATAAGAAAAATAAAAAAAATAAAGTGCAGATGTGGGAATCGAACTCAAGATCTGTTGAATACAAGCACTGGTGCTCTACCACTACGCCATGCATCCTTTAGTGCCAAAGCTTCATGCGAATTTACTTAAGCCCACAAGTACTAACCCTTAGAGCTTCAGGCAGCAACAATGGCGATGGGGTTACGGCCGATTCGAGATGGCAAAACACGAAGAGGTGAAGCTGAGGAGATGAGATGGCTCGGTGGGGAGGCTCTGGGCGTCGGCTTGCTGCATGCAAGCGAGGAAGCTCGAGAAGATTGGGAGGAGCTAACTTTGGTAGCTGCGGGCGTGTCTTGGGTTCTTGGCCGGCGCTAAGGAAGAAGAAGGTGGCCGGCTTGCTGCAAGCACGGTGAAGAAGCAAGGTCAAGTGACAATGCAGGAGAGGATCGCCATGGGAGGAGACTTGACCGGGCTCACTGAGCTGATTCGCCAGCGAGGAGGCGGTGGCTCGCTCTGGCGAAGAAGCAGAGTGGCGAGCGAGCAAAAGCGAGAGGAGGTCGGTTGGCTTAAATGCAGCTGGGCGAAGCAGCAAGGCTTGGAGGCGGCAACAATGGCCTTGGCGTAACGCAGCGTGGTATAAAGGGAATTAGTCGGGGCGACTCGCTGCGAAGAAAAAGAGGGCCGTGGCAGCACTCGGGCAGAGAGCTGGAGAGGGAGAAAGGAAGGAGAGAGGGAAGGAGAGGCTGGCTGGTGAGCCCAGGCTGGGAGGAGCCCCACTGCCAGCGACCATAACCGAAGCAGCAAGGAGTCGAAGCCAACAAAGCCAGCAACGCGAAAACGATTACATTTTCTGAACAGGATCTGAGGAAGATTTGAAGTGACCCAACAGAGGTGATAACTTAGTTGAATAATCCTGTAAATTTTTGAGCAGGCAACCCAGAAGATCTACTTTCTATTTTCTTTGGTTTCATCTCAATATCTGTTGTCATTTAAGAGCAGTAATTCTTCAAACTAGACTGGTTTTCAATCTGTTTTTGAATTTTTAAGCTCTGTAAATCGTGTGCCAAAATTCTGTAAAATTGGTTTTTATTCATCTTTTGGTCTCTAGTATTTTACAAAATTATTTGCTATAGCATGTTGTTTGATGTTTCTTTGAGTTTCATTAAGGTGTTGGATTTGGCAATTAAAAGACTTCCTTGTTTCTGATTTTGATTTTTCTTTGAGAGTAAATAAAGTCTATTATTTCTGAAATATTGTTTTTCAAATGAATTTAAGCTAAGAATGCTTCTGTAAAATTTTCAGCTCAAAACTTTACTCCATTATTTAATAAAAATTCTGACATTACAGATTTTGGATTTAAGTGATATCTGTTTTTGAATTTTAAACAGCAATAATAGTAATTTATTAATTTTTGATATTTTTACCAGGGGTTAATTATGATATGAGGAAGACATGATAAAATTTTCAGTGAGATATAAGCTTTTATTATTTTTGAAAAATTCTGTCATGTCACTGTTTTGAAGTTGAAACATGTTACTTCATTATTTACTTCTTTACCTTGCTCATTAAAATCTTTGGACAGCCAAAAAGATGTGGTGGAGAATTCCTATAGTTTAATGGCATTTTTACTAGCATTTTACTTTTATCTTTTACCATTTTACTTTTACTCCTTTACTAATTCCATTTATTGATTTTCTTTTAAACCCAAAATTCAAGAATAATTATTAAGGTTGAAAAAGTTTTTAGAAAAGATGGAGATTCAAAGTAAGATTACTTTCTCACTCATTTTCAAAGTTTGTTTATTTTGGACCAAAAGTTTTAATGTGGCAACTTGTTCTTTTCTTTTAGTTAACAAACTAGAAAATGAAGAAAAGGATAATTTTTAAAAATGAAAATCTTGGTTTTAGCTAAACTGTTTACTCAATTCCATTTTTGAAATTCTAAATTTTCATTTTTACCATTTTTGAAATTTTTGGGATGTTACACTTCCTCAGCATGCCTAATTAGTATAGGTATAGAGGTATAGATAGATAGATGGAATTCAACCAGGCAAGTCTTCGTGTATGGAAGAGTCAATCAAATGAACCATGCATACACACTTGGTGAAATTCTTGGAGGCAGCCAGTCAATTGGACCAAGTAAAACATAGGATTTTCTTTCCTTTGGAAAAACTTTCATGCCATGCCTGTCTGCTTGATTAATTCTTCATATTGTTGCTTTCTGTTTCTAGAATTGGGTTGGCGTGTAATCACCACTTCCCTCTTGTGTTCTATATAGCTGTTTGTGTAACGTACCGACATACCGTGATAGTGCCGTCTCTGGAAAGGACACAATAGCATTAGCTGTACTAGCTGTGTTTTCTTCTTTTTGAAATCATCCTAACAAATAAAGCTCAAAACTAACAGAGGGTATCAAATCGATAATTCCCAGTCAAATAAAGTGCATTGGATGTAAGTAATGATAAAGGACAAGTACATGGAATAACAGACAATACGGCGAGATTTTGTGACTTTCTCCTGTTTTAATAGTTCATGGTACAAAATTACACATTGAAATTTACATTAAAAAAATGGCACACATCAAAGAGCAAGGCTGTCCATTGGATTTTGGTGATAATACTTGAAAACCATGCAAGTCCCAGCATATGATCAGCCGGCGAGAAACAAACAGCACCATATGCAACGTACATTTCATGCAACGTACATTTCGAACCTAAAAACAAGCTATGTGCTAAACTTACATAAACTCCTAATGTCGAACATAGTTAGCTAAGGCTAACAAAACACAGATTGTTGACATGTAACGCTACAAACTTCATGCTGTAGCTTTGCTCCTCTCGAGCCTATATATAATCGGAGCATCCGGCCTAAATTCGAGCTCTGAGCTCTGAGAATATATATCCTTTTTTATGCATTGACCGTTTATTTCTCCCTGTTACCCCAGTCATCCCTACACACGATTTAGAATTTCAGGCGTAGCGGTGGTGGTGCTAACTGTGTTTTCTTTTCTTTCTGAATCCAGTCCACAATCGAGCCCTGCAGCCGAACAGGCGCATGTGCAACAGATAAGTTGAAGAGGTCAGATATCACATGTGTCGGGATCTCCAGCTCCTGCTCCTGCTGTTGCAACAGCTTTCCTTTCCTATCTCCCCGAATGGTTCCCCTTGTGCTCGGCATCTTCATGGTTGCCTTCTCAACCTGAAGGTATACAGTGCCATGTCTAGACTTCAAAAGCATCTGATACACTGTCGCTTTCGTATGCTGGCAGAAGCAATCTATCGCCTTTGGCAGCATGATCTCTTCCACTTGTTCCAAGGTAATGTTTGTATGTAAGCAATGTTGCTCCCCACAATTAATTATCTCTATCAGAGAACTCTCAACTGCTGGCAGCAGGTCTTCTGAAGAGCCATGGGGCGTAAAGACGAGGTCAGCTTTCAGATGTGGGAAATCTTTGAAAGAAATTTTGCCTCCAGCAATTGTCCTCTTTCTGCTGAACCCAGGCAGTGGGACTTGGCACTGCAAATTCACTTTAATAACTGGTTCTAAAGAAACACCTGGTAATCCTGACGTGTCTATGTTACCACCACAAATCTTGTGCCCACCATGCTGCTTGCAACATAGTGGATTTGGGCGAAACCATTGAGTAGAAATGCTGTGAATGTTGTCCCAATGTTCTTTATGGCATGAATCAACATATGGCACCCAGGAGAAGTCTTGCATAGGTAGTAGAGTAAGCTCTTTCCTGACAGTTTCAGCAGCAGACTTGAAATAAGGGGCAAACATCTGCAAACACTGAATGACAATGCCAACTATGTCCGTACTCTCTGAAAGCTGTAGCATCATACTAAGGAAAAAATCATCCTCCGGTGCGCTACCATCTCTGTAATCAAAGATCAACCTAGCCTCTATTCTGCGCTCTACGATATAGAAGGGCCGTATACAAAACAAATGGTGTTTGTTTCCCCGTAGTGATTTATACTCAAGTGTTTCTCCTGCAAGGAGGTGTCTGATAAGAGGAGAGGAGAACATGCAATGGCGTGGTGTCCCTCCAAACTCCACGAATCTCAAAAACTCGTTAGAGCCACATGCAAACCTCTCAAATCTTCGAACAGCAGATGATGTACCGGACTCATTGATGTTGCGGTAAAAGATGGAGGAGATGAATGACTTGGAGGCATGAGCAATTCTTTTAGGAAAGGAGGAATTACTTACCTCTTGCCTCATCTCTTCTTCTTCCTGGACACGCTGCCTGCATTTGCGCAGTGTGTCGGCGCACTCCTGAGCAGCACGCTTCAGCTTCTTCTGCCAACGTAGCAACGATGCATCAGTGATATGCCACTTATCAGATGTCTCAAGTGCAGCCTCCAACTTGATTTGTGCCATTTCCAGCCTCTCCATGTGCTCCTCCGCAGTTGCTTTTCCCTCATACTTGTAGAGCATATCAGATACAATTCTGTTAACTGCCTCTTGAACAATGGCAGAACTGACCATCTCTGCCATTTGGTCTCCAAAATCTGTACGACGCCCTCACTGCTCAGGGCAAAGTGATATGCATCATCAGCGTGCCTGACAGAATGAATAGAGAGATCAGTGGATTCCAGATCAGTGATCAGATGCTGCCATTCTAGTGTACGGTAAAGACTGACCTGCTGAGTTGAACTAAGAACAGGAAGGAGCTTTGGGATCACATGTAAATTGAACAGCAAGTGAGGTGATTGTAAGAATGTACCCGTCTGACGGTCATTGGATTTCATGAATGGTGAGCATAAATCTTGTATTTGAAGGGGGACACGGAGGAAAATGGTGAGAACTGAGGATGTGGTGGGAGAGGATGGATAGTGATGTTCTACGACTTTGGGTTAGTAACTCCTGCAGTCTGTATCAATTACGTTTGACGGACTGAAAAACGTATGAGATAAACCACATAAAACTTATCCACGAACCGGAAATACAGAGTTAGCAGTGACGGAAACTACTTAGGTAAAGAAGGAACATTTTCTGGACCAAATAAGAAGCAACGTGAAAGCCTGACAAGTGTCCGTATATAATCTGAAGACGAAGAAAATGGTGATGATATAATACCACATGAATTTGTGCTGAGGTATGCTATTCATTTTAGCCATCGACCCCTCCAGCGGCTTGCTGCTAAGGCAGCCTCAGAAGGTCTCCAAACCTGCAACACTCGATTCACCCAACCACATGCTTCAATCCTTTGTCTACTCGCTTAGAGTAAATGTGTTCAAGCAATCACCAATGAAATTGCAAGAATGACATATTCAAGACACTCAGTGAGCTTCCAATTCTATCGGGGTAAAATTATATCTTCACAAAAACCCTTAGAACAAGAACATGTATTTTTGCATATCCAAGACTTGATTACAACGGAGGGGGTGCCCTCGTTTTATAGAGTTCTGGATGCTATAATGCGTCGGTCTACTGCAGTAGCTACAGTAAAAAAGCACCAATTGGAATTGAGTTCTTTAAAACTGTGTTGTCGCTAGCGCCGCGGGGTTTGGTTGTTTTACTTTCACACGTGTCTTTGACCTAGATACAGCTCCTGTATTTCTTTGTTTCCTGTTGGTTTCCGATGGGGTCTTGCTGACCTATTGTATCTTTTGCGACTCTGTTGTTTGGTTCCTTCTCTCTTTATTGCATGGCAGAGCTCCTGCCGTCTTTTCAAAAAATTTCAAAAAAAATAAAATATCAAACCGTTTTTCTATCTTCCTTTCACACTTGACTTCAAAATATCAAGCCGCTTTTACATCTTCCATTTACATTTGGGCTGATTTTTTTTGGTGTTAGTTCTTCCTCTTGCTTTTGCTTGCATACATGGAAGGAAAATAAGGTGTACATATGGTCCAAATTGCCTTCTGGTCCTTCTATGTGGCTCCCATCCTCTCTCTCCTTTCGCTGGGTTCCACCATGGTACATTGATATAATTTGACACCAATTAATTTTTATGCAATCTTCATACCTAATAATAAATAAGGAACCACTATTAGGTAGTATATAATTTTCATATAAATATAGCGAAGATTGCTTAAGGAAAATATTCACCTACTGGTATTTGGTACAGCTTTGTGATTCTTTTCAATTAATTAAGAAATTAAACCAAAAGGTACTAGACATACACATATTCAAATCATCCCCCCTTCTTCAAGAAAAGCCATCCTCGGCTTTTGCCTGGGCTTCTAATAAGCTGAAAGTATACTAAACAAAGAGGATAATGTGAATAGATGGTATATGTGGATATCATCTATTTTATTACTTCTTTGCATATGATATTTAGCCCAACAACATCCATTGGATGCATATAATAAATCAATAGTTGCAATCATAGAAAATAAGGTGTATGCATGATATATGTATTTATCATCCGTCTTGGCACTCTCATTTTGCATAGGATGATATGTAGCACAATAGAAACTATATAACAACCTATATAACACATATGCATGATATATATATATATATATATATATATATATATATATATATATATAGGAAAATGGTTCCATACACCTAGAATCGTACTCCACCTTTAGTATACCTTTTTATTGTTTTGAGTATACTCTAATATTAATTATAAGATACTCCAAAATGAGTTTGATGAAAAATTTCATCAAAGTCCACTCTTTATAGCATAATTTGTATATATAGACCTTTTATATAAGGAAGAGGTATATAGCAAAAAATAAAAACTTCAATGAATTTTTTCAACCATGGCTTTGGAGTATATAAAATTATTATTAGAGTATCTAAAGTGATAAAAAGTATAACACGTTAGTTTAAGTGGTATATTGGAGATGGGAGTATGTACACCTAGAATCGGAAAAGGCTATATATATATATATATATATATATATATATATATATATATATATATATATATATATATATATAAATTATGTTATTATTTCCCATGTTTCATACATAATAACCATATGATGTTGACGAGATAATATCCACATCAATCCCATAAGATCGATGGCCTAGACTTGACAACCATCCTACACAAATTCCCATCTGAGATAAAGACCTTTCCGTGCAGATACCTAGGGCTCCCTCTGCGTCCGACAAAGGTCAAAGAATAGATAAACATCATCTCATTGAGAAGGTGCACACCATATTGGCGGGATGGAAAGGTAGATTACTCTCGAGGCGTACGATTGATCTTGGCGAATTTGGTCCTCACTTCAATAGCGAGTCTATCATATGAGCGGTGTTCCGCTTACCAAATGGACAATCAAAAACTCGATAGGCTCGGAAGAAGCTTCATCTAGAAAGTGAATAAGAATGCACAGGTGGCCTTTGTCTAGTCAACTAGAACAGTCGTGAGCCAAGAAGGTCCTAGGAAGTGTTGGGGTAAAGACTTGACAAATTTGGATGGCGCTCGAGTCTTTGATGACTCTGGTATGAGTGGAAAGACCACCAAAGGCCTTGGGTTGGGATAGCAACACCGTGCGATAAGACTAGCCACGACTTCTTGTATGTAAGCAATTCCATTATTACGGGAAGCGCTGCTAAAGCGAAATTTTGGACTTCGGATGGCTCGAGATCATTTCAACTGCAGCGAAAAAGAACGATGGAGCTTGACCAAAGAGCTTCAAGGAGGAGGTGCTGCCCAAAATTTCAAAATTTTGGTCATTTACTCACAACCAAGGTAACTAAGGTTAGTAATATCATTCCTCACTTCATTTGGTGTTAAATGGAGCCTCTTTTTGCTTGAATTATGAAGAAAATTTGATCTTTGCCATGATTGATGAAAGATTATGAATGTAGAGGAGGTGCTGCCCAAATTTCAAAATTTTGGTCATTTTACTGCATAACCAAGGTAACTAAGGTTAGTAACATCATTCCTCACATCATTTGGTGTTAAATGGAGCCTCTTTTTTGCTTGAATTATGAAAAAAAATTGATCTTTTCCCATGATTGATGAAAGATTATGAATGTAGAGATCTAACTTGATCTTTTCAAATAGGATACAAAACTTGTTGTGTAAGCTTAGAATTTGCTTGCATTATAATGTAGCTCACATTTAATGTGTGGATCTAACTTAAATTTAGGTTTTAGTTCCATCGATCGATGAAGGATGAGGTTTGGTTGCGTGGTTGGGGAGAATGGTGCATGGAAATCATGGAGTTTGGGATCTTCAAATGGCAATAGTTATGTGGAAAAGAAGAAATTTAAATTCATTTGCGAATTAAAATAATATCAGAAATATGAATGGCTTTATAGAAAATATAAAATGAGTTCAATATTTGAGAAAAGTTTTCAAAAATACTTTAGAATATTTTAAACTTAGAAAAATTACTTCTAGTATAATTTTGGTTTTAATTTCCATCAACAAATTATTTTTGAAAACATTATTAATTAAGTGCTAGAGATTTAGGAAAAAATAAAAATAAATGATTGAATAATAATTTAGAAATTTTAGGGTGTTACAATTTCAACGAATTTGCAAACAAAAGCGTAAGTGAATTTTGTTGAAATTTTGAATCAGACTCGATCGACCAATTCTTTTTGTAGGTTGCAAAAACTTGTTGTGTGAGTTTAGATTTTGCTTGGATTATTATTTAGCTCAGATTGAAGGTATGGATCTAGCTAATATTTAGGTTTTGGTTCAACAATTCATTATCGCAAAATGAGCTAATAGTTATCTTGATGTGACATAATGTAGATGGACGGCGATGGATGTATATGGACCGGCGCTCCCGGAGTTCTTGCGGGGTTTGCAAGATTTTCTTCGTCTTGGCGATGCATACCTGACGTCGGGCTACATATGTTGTCCATGCATAGGCGCAGAATGAGAAGGAGTGGCCAAAATCCAGCCACCTTCACTTTCATTTGCTCACAAGAGGTTTCATGTCAAACTATACTGTTGGACCAAGTTGTAATCTTTGTAAGTCTCGCTCAAAGTTTAGCCCTTCCGCTTGAGGATGTTTTGGCTGTTAAGCCAGTATTCGCGGGGTTGGTTGGGCTCTTAGGGGGCTTGGATGAATAAATTTGGTGTGGGAGGGTTCTTTTGGAAATTTCTCTTCCCACCTACCCCTTCTCACCCCCCACCTCTTCCCAAAAATGTGTGGTGACAAGTTCTTCTTTGGCTGCATACTCTCCCCAAAGAAAAAAATTCCCCAAGCACGGCTCCTGCCCTCCTTCTGTGGCGCTGGGCTCTGGCTGGCTGCTGCTGTGGCGTTGCCCCCCCTTCCCGTGCCGCCGCCCCAGATCGTCATGGCAGCCACCTCCAGCCCGCCCGACTTCCTCCACCTCTCCCTTGGCGACCTCCTCCCAGCTCTGGCGCCGCCCTTGCTCCTGCCGCGATTTCCTCCCAGGTGCTTTCGCTGGCGCCCTCTTGCTTCCCCTGCTGGCCCCTCCTTCATCCCCCTCCTCCATGTTGGTAAGTGAGGTGAGGATTTAGGGTTTGTGATTTGGGGCCCTTGCTGCTGGTTGGGGTTAATCTAGGGCTCCTAGTGTTGGGCATTAAGGGAAGCACTGCTCTAGTTGGTGGAAAAATCTTGGTTGGTGGTTGGGCTGTGCTCTGATTGAGTTTGTGGTCTCATTTTGGGCAAGCTCGAGTTCCCCTGTGACCGGGTGGCTGCATAGGAATCGAAGCTTGGGTTCTCAAGTTTAATTAGGGCTCAAGAAGTCGCGATTTGGCTCAGCCATTTGGGAGTTGTGGCTGTTCTCGTTCAGGCTGTCAAATTTCAGTCAAGCCGTGGTTTCCCTCTGTTCCTCGTCGATCTGGGTTCAGCTGGGGCATTGGCTAAGTGCATGGTTATATTATTCGTGTAGTTTATTCCCTTGCGGTCGTTTGAGTATAAAACGCGAAAATCCGTTGAGCGATCAAAAGTTCGCTATTTGGAAGTTTTGTCCCGAGTTAGGAATTTTCAGCGAGATCAGTTTTGTGGTGGGGTTTTAGTGTGCGATTTGGAGGCTTTGTGGCATTTCTCACATGATTGGCTGTGAGGGAGTTGTAGGTCAGCCTCTTAGGGATTGATTAGGGTTAAAGAACCCAAATTTTGTTAAGCCAAATAGGAATTAAGCTCATGGGAGTGCTTGCTGCCGAATTTCCAACCGGCAGTTTTGGGGCTGTTTTGCTAAGGGTAGCATTGTTTTATGTATAGTTGTTGTGAACTATCGAAAATGGGAAGTTGAGTTAGCCCATGTTATTTTTTCAGGTGGGGTAGCGTCGAGGAGGCTTCAACTTCTCGCTATTCCCTTCTGCGGTTGAAGGCAAGTGTAAGGACAAGCTTGCACTATAATCACCTAGTTGTTCATATCGTAACTTTAACCCACTTTATAGAAATTGTGATGCCTTTCCTGAATTTTTATACGTAATACATAAATCTTCTTTGCACAGGTTTCCATAAGATTTGTTTTCCACCTTCTTGACTCAAGGTTGGTAGTCGTCCTTGGTTTTAATTCTGTTAAAGGTTTTGGGTTTTCCATGAATTATTTATCGGATTGGGTGTTTTTCTCGTGTCGTTTAGTTTTGCGGACAAGTTGTCTATCCTGAAATTGCCGTTTTGAGCCAAAATTTAAATTTTGGTTCGCTAAATGGTTAAAAGTTGGATTGTGGTTTTTGTGAGGGGTTTTGGGAATTTTTCCCTCCTCACCTAATCCTCTCTCTTCTTTATTTGTGTGGCTGGCATTAGCTTGGAAGGAAGCCTTGCTGATTTTTTCTCTTCCTGCGTTTGTTGGTGAAGGCCCTTCTTGGCATGGAGTTTTCCTGGCTGTGCTTCCTTCAAGCGTGCAGCACCTCTAGCTCGATCGCCATGTCCCTGGCCTTCCTCTGCCGAGCCTTCCCTAGCTCTTTCCCTCCCCGCCTCCTCTCCAAGGCAAGCAACAGCAGCGAAGGCAAGCAGCCTTGTTGAAGGCAGCCAGCTCGGCACCCTCGGCCACCTCGGCCTGCTCCGGCCAGCCTCCGGCCGGCGCCGGCGACCTCTCCCTCGAGCCGTTGCAGCTCTTCCCTGCCTCCCTTTTTCCTCCATGGACTTCCTTGAGGTAAAACCCTAGGTGGTGGGGATCCCTTTTGCTTGCATGCAAGGTGTTTGTGTTATTGCTTAGCTAGAATTCCTGATTTTGAGATGTTGGAGGTTGGGGGAAATGGAGAGACTAGAGTGAATGAGAATGTTCTGTTCGGACAGATTTTCGTCCTTGGATAAAGCTGCTAATGGAAAATTCTACAAGCGTTTCCTGCGGGTTTGGCTATAACGAAAGTTGTAGATAATCGAATTACCTTTCAATAGAGACCGAAATCACTAATTTTCGTTCAGCCGTTTGAAAGTTATGGCATTTTCGTGAGGGCTGTCCAGAGTAAGTCGGGTAATCTGTATCCTCTGTTCGTCTTCGATCTGGGAGCAGAGGGTAAGTTGGCTGAGTGGCGGCTGTGATATATCGCGTAGTTTATCTCCTCATGGTCGTTTCAAGTGCAAAACGCGAAAATCCGTTGAGCCAATCAATAGTTCACGCTATTTGGAAGTTTTGTCCCGAAGTTGGGAAATTGCAGCGAGCTCAGTTTTCGATTGAATTTTAGGGTATGATTTGGTGGCCTTCGTGGCATCTCTGCATGAGTGGCCATGTCGTAGCTGTAGATTAGCCTCTTATGGTTAAATAGAGGTAAGGATCCCATTTTTAATAAACCAATTAAGAGTTAGGCTCTTTAGGCGCTGCTGTCCCAGTTAAGCAGATTTATGTTTTTCGGGTTTGGGAATGGATCGTAGGATCGAAGTCGATATAAGTCTTGTGTTTGTTTTGTTGGTATGTTTTGAGTAAAATGTATTTATTTGCAGGTGATGTGACCCCAGGTGTGGCATCAACCTCTCGCCACTCTAGTTAGAAGTTAAAGGCAAGTGCATTCCCTAGATTGTGGCTAGGAGGATTAAGCGATTGTTTGCTCTTAAGCGTAAGTACTTGTCGATGCATACATGAGAGGTAAGTCTTGCTTGGATATAACTAGAAAGTGCTCCTTCTTATGAAAATGTCTATGATGATTAAAAGCAGGAAATTGATGCAAGTACACCGTGTTATTGAGTGTGGAGGTGTGTTCATATGTGATGCTCCTTAGTTTAATTGTTGCTTTGTTAATTAGATGAACTCTAAGTGAGGCGAGCTTTTAGTAAGGTTGATTATAGTGAGTAGATTGTTGAGTGATTGGGACTAATCAAGGGTTGGGCTCAAGCGGTTAAGTCCTTTATAAAGATAGTATATGTGAGAATTAAGCTATGTGTGCGTATGTGTTTATGGTATGTTCGTGTAGGCATTGAATGAAGTGTTGCAATTCATTCATGTAAATTACATTGTGCATTCATGATGGACGAGGTGTCCCATGTTGATCACGGGCCTCGGTGCTCACTCGTAGTGAGCACAAAGTCCTACCTCGTAGTCCCATTCATCGAGGTGAATGGGAGCGAGTCGATAAAGTAGGCCCGACACGGGATGGTCGGGATTGAGGGTGCACACGCGGGTGTGCACTCAGCTATCCGATATCGCTATGACAATGTGCATTATGAGCATGCATGGTGCATTCATTGTTTTGATTCATGAGGAAAAGGGATGAGAGCATAAAAGCCTTGCATTGTGTGTTGCTATTGGTAAATGTTAATTGATGAGAAGAATTGACAAGTTGAGGATTGAGTCGTGGACTCATCCTAGAAACGATTATTGAGGCGTGAGTATGGTTTGAATTCGTTTCGAGTTGTATGTAGTAATTGGGGATAGAATCTTGTTTCTTTTCTTGGATGATTTCAATTAAGTATTGGTTATGTCAAAAGATGAAGTAGTTGTGCTCTTATGTTTGGTTTTATATGAATTCAAACTGTTTCTTTTATTCTGGATATCAATTAAAAAACTTTTACTTTATGTCTTGTAGCTTTTATATTCTAGTCAAGTTCATTATTTTTATGCTGATTAAGCTTTCTTTGAGTCTTGGACTCACGCTTGTTGTTCTCTTGTTTTAGGTACTTTGAAGTGACTCGTCGGGATGGGAGTAGAGCACATACATGACTTGGTCACCATCAAACTATTTAAATCGATTTGTAAAGCTTAGTGATAGGGATCGAGGTTGTGATATGTTGTTCGTTGTGGAGTAGTTATTAATTTATATTGGATGTGAGATTGGTTAACTAAGGACACTGCTAGAATGATATCATATTATCTGCATGTTTTACTGTCTGTGAGTGGATGTCCTCTATTCTAGAGAGGTCATGCGAAATTTTGTAAATTCGGTGACTTAGTTTTTCTTAGGCGATTAAGAGTTTAGTGATTAAATTCAGTTTGATCTTTTAAGTAGATGTGTCGTTTGTATTTGGAGTTTTTGGTAGCATTAGCGTCGCTTGGCCAGGTTATTACTGATTGGTATCGAGCGGGCTTCGGTCCGTGGTGTTTGAATGTAGTGAGTAATTCTAGAATGAATTTAAAATGTTCTTTGTGTGAAGGTAGGAACATGGTTTAGGTTGAATCTTTAAAATGTGGCCCTAGGGCAATAACCATAAAACTTGGCGTAGAATGGTTAATTGATTTAAAGCGACACACTCGATGCCGCGATGGGAAGGGGATGGGATATCGTTGTATTGTGTTACAATGTTCTTTTGAGATTTATGCTATATTGATATTTGTTGAAATGTTACGTGTTAGTCTTGTTGAGGCTATGATATCATTGATGGCTATGATTTCAATGTAGTGATTTGTTTTGTGGGGTCGGTGGGACTCCTTGTCTTGAAAGATTTCGGCCTTGTCGATCATAGTTGTGTTGGTCGTTCTCCCAGGTTTATAAGGAGTTGTTGTATACTTCTGTAGGTGGGAGCATTGATGGAAATGGGTTTTAGGGCTTTGACTTATTTGGTCTTTTTAGATTTAAGTCAAAAGAAAAAAAAGGGTTTTGTTGTTGTGCCTCGTTGGTTGATGGCGGAAAGGCATGGAATTTTCGTGTTGTCGCTCTTCAAGTTGGAGTTTTGGATGTGGGGCTTTAAAGGAAAAAGTGTTATTCGATCGAATCGCTTTTCCGTTCCGTGAATCGATTTGTGTAACTCCTTTCCTTTGTGGAATTTTGGAGTTTGTTGATTGGTTTGGAGAGTCATTGAATGGCGGGCTTGAGTCTGTCATTTTCTAAGTCTTGTGAGAGTCGAGCTCCTTTGGAAGTTTTGGTTGGCTTTTGGAAGGAAATTATGACAAGTTTGGTGGAGGAACTTGTTAAATAAGTTGATAGGGTTCAATTGTCTAAATCGTTGGTAACTTAGATAGTTGATCTTTGTGTTAAATCATATGATTGACGGATAGGAATTGTGGATGGTAAGTTAATTGGGTTAAAATTTCAACCTATTTTCTTTGATGAATTGATGGGGAGAATTTGTTTATGGTTGGTGATAGCATTTCGAATCGGATGTAATTAGTCGAAAGGATAAATTCTGGAGAAAGTGGTCCAAGGAAGAGTGGTTGTGAAATTCTTACTAAGTTTTGTTGGGGCTTCCCAAAGGCGCTAGGTGTGAGCATTGAAACCTGTATTGTTAGAAGTGCAAGAGTTTTAGAGATAATGGGATGTAAAATGAGCTTAGGTTTAAATACCTATGGAATTGGATTGTCAGTGTAATCATTTGGATGTATGCCTTTTGTTTAAGGCGTTTTGTTTGGTGTGCAATAGAAATTACCATATGAGTTGTGTTTCACCAAGTGGTGGAGTTAGTGGGTGAAAGATTATGAGGAAGAGAGCATGCATACTTATGGAATGGTGTGACGATAGTCCTTAGACTTGCCATTTAAAGGAAATAAATAGATGTAATGGAAAATATTGGAAGTTCTAGAATGGGACCTATGGGTATCCCTAGTTCGATTGGAGTTGGACTCAAATAAATGAAAGTGATCTTTGCGAATGTGTTTAAAAGTTGAAGCTTATAATTAACTCATAAGTGATCATTGCTAATAAAGTGGATTTTGTTGAGTCTTGAAATTGGTGGTGTGTTTAAATGTTGGGTTCCAGGATCGGTTTGCTATTCCTGAAATGTTGGTTTTAGGATTTGTGTGTTGTGTTGCTTTTTAAATCGGGTGATTCTTCGATGTGAAGCTTTCCACCTTAGGGCTCAAGGTGTGGAAGTGGTTTGTGTTGTCAAGAGAATGGAGTTCTCTTCGTCTTTGTGGATATCTTTGAAGAAAGTTTGCGTGAAGTTGCTCTTCTCAATTGAGTCCCCCTCGTTGTGCATCTCATTGCTTTGATTTCAAAGTGAGAAAAATGGTTAATTTTGGAAGAGAATCGAGATTCTCTTTGTCTTCGATTGGATGCAGATTCTTTATGTGAGTAATTTAAAGATTTTCCAAGAAGGAGAACCTTGTATGGATGGGATTTAATGAAGTCCTAATTTGGGGTTAAGTGTTATTGGTATAGGGATTTAATGTGGAGAGTACGGAGAGGTGTTCCTTGTCGTGGTTCTGTCCTTGTAGGAGGATCATTTTGATCACCTTGTCCTGGGTTGTGTGGGACTTTGTTGTTGGTGGTGGGTGGAATCGGTCACTAAATGCTTTATTTCCTTAAGTTGTTGGAACCCTCAGTTCATGGGTTAGACTCAATGTGGGTCGATCGAAAATGGATGGTTCGGTTGTGAACCTTTTCTTTGAGTGGTTGTCTCGTTGTATGAGACAAGTTTGAAAGAAGGTCAAGTGCAATGTTGTGTTATGAGGATTATGATTAGTGCCTGTGGGAACTAATCATTTCGATAATGAGAATGATTCTTGATCCTGTTGTTTCCAAGGGCAACTGTTGAAAAGGTAAAAGTTGTGTTTTGATTCCTAGAGAAATTCCGGTGTTACTTGGTTAGAAACAATGATGTGTTCGAAAATTGGTTATAAGCTTGTTGGAATAAAGAATTCTGTGTGTGGGTCTTTGGTTAGAAAGGTTAATCAATGAGGAGAGATGGGAATAAGTGTTTTCTTGGTTAAGTAGGGGATCCAAGTTTAGCACCAGTATTAATCGGATAAGCTTGGGTGTTTAGATGATAATTAGTTGGATGCTTATTATAGTAATGTGACTCGTGTTATTCCTGTCATCACGAGTTGGTTGATCTAGCAGTATATGAAGTTTTAGAGAGGAGATTTAAGTTAAGTGAGTGAAATTGGATAGAGAAATGAGAATTGAGTTAGGAGTTAGTATTATGATCTTAGGGAAGAATCGTGGGTTGATTAGAGGTTGTGTATTGAAGCGTTAAAGAAGAGTTGTCGGTTTAGGGTTAGTCTTTGAGAGACGACAGGCCGAGTTTTGTGCCATCGAATTGAAGAGTTAGAGTGAGTGTTGATTTGTTGATGGATGAAATGAGTTCGATTGTTTGCTCCTTTTATTTGGCAAGGACCGTGGTTTGAGTTGTGCGATTTTCTCTTGCGTGAGAAGTTTCCGCTTGTTCTTTATGGACTTCTTGGCTTTGACAATTCAGTTTCTGTTGCTCTTGTGGGTGAGTTTGAGGTGTTGAGAATTGAGGTCAGAATTCTGTTTAAAGGAAGAGTGTATCTGTAAATCTTCTTTGCAGGGTTTCCATAAGATTTGTTTTCCACCTTCTTGACTCAAGGTTCAGCCGTCATGCGTTTTTTAATTACTGTTAAAGGTTTTGGGTTTTCCATGAATTATTTATCAGTTAGGTGTTTTTCTCAAGTGTCGTTTAGTTTTGCGGCAAGTTGTCTATCGACAATTGCCGTTTTGAACTCAAATTTAAATTTTGGTTCGCTAATGGTTAAAAAGTTGGATTGTGGTTTTTGTGAGGGTTTTGGGAATTTTCCTCCCTCACCTAATCCTCTCTCTTCTTTATTTGTGTGGTGGCATTAGCTTGGAAGAAAGCCTTGCTGATTTTTTTCTCTTCTGCGTTTGTTGGTGAAGGCCCTTCTTGGCATGGAGTTTTCCTGGTGTGCTTCCTTCAGCGTCAAGCACCTCTAGCTCGATCGCCATGTCCTGGCCTTCCTCTGCTTGAAGCCTTCCTAGCTCTTTCCCTCCTGCGCCTCCTCTCCAAGGCAAGCAACAGGACAAGAAAACCAGCAGCGAACTTGTTGAACGCAGCCAGCAGACTCACGGCACCCTCAGGCACCCTCCGGCTGCTCAGGCCGACCTCCGTGGCCCGGCGCGACCTCTCCTCGAGCCGTTGCGGCTCTTCCACCTCCCTTTTTCCTCCATGGACTTCCTTGAGGTAAAACCCTAGGTGGTGGGGATCCTTTGCTTGCATGCAAGGTGTTTGTGTTATTGTAGCTAGAATTCCTAATTTTGAGATGTTGGAGGTTGGGGAAATGGAGAGACTAGAGTGAATGAGAATGTTACATTGGACAGATTTTAGTCATGGATAAAGCTGCTAATGGAAAATTCTACAAGCGTTTCTGTGGGTTTGGCTATAACGAAAGTTGTAGATAATCGAATTACCTTTCAATAGAGACCTGTAGGATCGAAATATACTAATGTAGCAATCAGAGGGGGGGTGAATGATTGCGCGGAAGCTAAAATCAAATTTTCGAACTTTTAAACACCCCAAATTAAACTCAAATTGCTGAAAGACTAGTTTACGAAGTTAGAAGA
Source organism: Guadua angustifolia (assembly GCA_036346375.1). Taxonomy (NCBI): domain Eukaryota; kingdom Viridiplantae; phylum Streptophyta; class Magnoliopsida; order Poales; family Poaceae; genus Guadua; species Guadua angustifolia. The sequence goes on along the minus strand of JAYEVE010000632.1, from coordinate 210,896 downwards.
CCACCTCACGCAGTTGGGAGACCAGTAGACCAGTAGGTCAATCGGATGTACGGATCTAAAGTTATGTCCTTCGCAAGATGACTGAATCTGGGCGACCACGCGAACAGACGGGCGAGCAGGACACCAATCTGGGCGACCACAAATTGCAGAAGATCTAACCATTGGATTGATATGAAATTTTAACTGTACAAACTAGATTCGATTACGAATCAAACCCAATAAGAATCAACCCGATCGGATCTACGGATCAAAAGATATTACCTTCGCAAGATGATACCTTTGCAGAGAACCGAACTCCGTGATGAACTCCGTGATTTGCCGACGGACAAAACTTCAAGCGATCAATCAACTATGCGAGTCAAGAATTTGTAAGAAGGATCTTTATTATTGATCTGGTTACGATACTCAAACAAAAGAGTACAACCCTAAAGCCTGAACGCACAAGAATAAGCAGGTACACCACCCCTATTTATCTGAGCAAACACACGAGATTGAATACAACTCCACTTCCAACATGGAAAGAGTTCAGTATCTATCTCAATTTATTTAACATGACCAAAAGCAACTCTTGCGCTTGCAAGAACAGAGAGATTGAATACAACTCCACTTCCAACATGGAAAGAGTTCAGTATCTATCTCAACTTGCCAAAGATGGCCAAAACCAAAACTTTGCACGCATGATCAGCCCTGCTGCACATACGTGACTAACCAACCTTCATATGCATGTTCTCTAGCCGAGCGTCGCATGACATCCTTGACCACCAAGACCTCGATTCCTCCACGAACCTAGTCTCGAACCTCGGTTCCTCCATGAACCTAGTTAGGTCCGTCATCGACCACGTTAAGCCCTCGAGCAACACTGCACATGAAGTAACAAACAACGCGTCGAGCACAAGTCCACGACTTGACTCAAGATTAATCCATGCAACCACTCACATGAGTGCATTGCATTAAGCAAAACTCCATCATGCTATCACCCGGCATGATAATCATCTCAACATAGCACATGCACAAGCACCACACATGCCATAACCAAAATCACTTTACAATGCCAATTTCACCATTCAACCAATTTTTCATCACATGATCTCACAAGACCGAAATCGCTAATTTTAGTTCAGCCGTTTGAAAGTTATGGCATTTTTCGTGAGGGCTGTCGAGAGGTAAGTCGGTGTCTGTATCCTCTGTTGCGTCTTGATCCGGGAGCAGAGGGTAAGTTGGCTGAGTGGCGGCTGTGATATATCGTAGTTTATCTCCTCATGGTCGTTTCAAGTGCAAGAACGCGAAAATCCGTTGAGCCAATCAATAGTTACGCTATTTGGAAGTTTTGTCCCGAAGTTGGGAAATTGCAGCGAGCTCGGTTTTCGATTGAATTTTAGGGTATGATTTGGTGGCCTTCGTGGCATCTCTCGCATGAGTGGCCATGTCGTAGCTGTAGATTAGCCTCTTATGGTTAAATAGAGGTAAGGATCCCATTTTTCGCTAAACCAATTAAGAGTTAGGCTCTTTAGGCTTGCTGTCCTCAGTTAAGCGATTTATGTTTTTCGGGTTTGGGAATGGATCGTAGGATCGAAGTCGATATAAGTCTTGTGTTTGTTTTGTTGGTATGTTTTGAGTAAAATGTATTTATTTGCGGTGATGTGACCCTGTGTGTGGCATCAACCTCTCGCCACTCTAGTTCGAGAAGTTAAAGGCAAGTGCATTCCCTAGATTGTGGCTAGGAGGATTAAACGATTGTTTGCTCTTAAGCGTAAGTACTTGTCGATGCATACGCAAGAGGTAAGTCTTGCTTGGATATAACTAGAAAGTGCTCCTTCTTATGAAAATGTCTATGATGATTAAAAGCTTAAGAAATTGATGCAAGTACACGTGTTATTGAGTGTGGAGGTGTGTTCATATGTGATGCTCCTTAGTTTAATTGTTGCTTTGTTAATTAGATGAACTCTAAGTGAGACCGAGCTTTTAGTAAGGTTGATTATAGTGAAGTAGATTGTTAAGTGATTGGGACTAATCAAGGGTTGGGCTCAAGCGGTTAAGTCCTTTATAAAGATAGTATATGTGAGAATTACTATGTGTGCGTATGTGTTTATGGTATGTTCGTGTAGGCATTGAATGAAGTGTTGCAATTCATTCATGTAAATTACATTGTGCATTCATGATGGACGAGGCGTCCCATGTTGATCACGGGCCTCGGTGCTCACCGTAGTGAGCACAAAAGTCCTACTCGTAGTCCCATTCATCGAGGTGAATGGGAGCGAGTCAAGAAGAGTAGGCCCCGGCACGGATGGTCGGGATTGAGGGTGCACACCGGCGGTGTGCACTCACTCTACCGGTATCACGCTATGACAATGTGCATTATGAGCATGCATGGTGCATTCATTGTTTTGATTCATGAGGAAAAGGGATGAGAGCATAAAAGCCTTGCATTGTGTGTTGCTATTGGTAAATGTTAATTGATGAGAAAGGAATTGACAAGTTGAGGATTGAGTCGTGGACTCATCCTAGAAACGATTATTGAGGCGTGAGTATGGTTTAGTTCGTTTAGAGTTGTATGTGGTAATTGGGGATGAATCTTGTTTCTTTTCTTGGATGATTTCAATTAAGTATTGGTTATGTCAAAAGATGAAGTAGTTGTGCTCTTATGTTTGGTTGTATATGAATTCAAAGCTGTTTCTTTTATTTACGGATATCAATTAAAGAAACTTTTACTTTATGTCTTGTAGCTTTTATATTCTAGTCAAGTTCATTATTTTTATGCACGATTAACGCTTTCTTGAGTTTTGGACTCACGCTTGTTGTTCTCTTGTTTTAGGTACTTTGAAGTGACTAAATCGGGATGGGAGTAGAGCACATACGACTTGGTCACCATCAAACTATTTAAATCGATTTGTAAAGCTTAGTGATAGGGATCGAGGTTGTGATATGTTGTTCGTTGTGGAGTAGTTATTAATTTATATTGGATGTGAGATTGGTTAACTAAGGACCGCTAGAATGATATCATATTATCTCGCATGTTTTACTCTCTGAGTGGATGTCCTCTATTCTAGAGAGGTCATGCGAAATTTTGTAAATTTCGGTGACTTAGTTTTTCTTAGGCGATTAAGAGTTTAGTGATTAAATTAGGTTTCATCTTTTAAATAGATGTGTCGTTTGTATTTGGAGTTTTTGGTAGCATTCATTGGTCGCTTGGCTAGGGTGTTACATATTCATGACTTTATTTACTCTCGAATGAGTCACACCGGGCAATAGCAAGTTATTTGGTACTCCCTATTGGTTATAGCTATGTGTGGTGAAAATGAATGAGGATGAAATGCATTCACGTCAATTGCATAATTGCATTCATAATGGACGAGGCGTCCCATGTTGATCTTGAACCTCGGTGCTCACCAGTAGTGAGCACAAAAGACCTATTTTCGTAGTCCCATTCATCAAGGTGAATGGGAGCGAGACAAGATAAGTAGGCCCCTCCACGGGATGGCGGGGAATATGAGGGAGCACACTGACGGGTGTCTCCAGTGTCGATATCGCTTAAAGGAGGTTGCATTCATGGACATGCATGTTGCATTGCATATTTGTGGTTGTAATTAGAGCATCTTGAGAGCTTTGAATGGAATTTGGTGGTTATAAATTTCTTGTATGTTAAAAGTCTGAGTCTTCATATTTTTATATATATATATATGTTGTTGTATGTTACGCTTTCATTTCTTCTTGCATTGAGATTTGATAAGGAAATGAACTCACGCTTGTGTTGATGGTTCATTTTAGTTCGTCCAAGGCCATACTTGGGAAGCGGGATAGCACACTTCACTCACGTTGACTACATGTAGATAGAGTAGTGCAACACTCATACTTTTGGTTATGGTACTAGTCATGGGAAAGTGATTTTGGGTTAGCTAAAGCGTAAGAAGATGGTGATGGTTAAGCCCTTATGCTCTGGGTGGTATGGTAACTACTAAGAATCGTCAATGGTGTAATGCACATCTTTTATTTTGTTGAACCTTGATATACTTAGTTGGCATGTTGGTTAATCGAGTTATGACCCTTGAGTGTGGGTAATTGGTTGTGAATGTCTATACCTATGTTGTCTTTTAATTTGTTATCTCTTGTCTGCTGAGTGGATGTCCAATATTTATGGGAGAGTCTTGCCAAAATTTCTTCTTTTAGTACGACCACTGTTGGCGTGAGTAGGAGGTTTTAGGTTTACCTACTTCCTCGTGTTCTTGTCGTAAGGTTGTGACATTCGGGGCAAAGAGGTTGCTTGGGTGTTATTCTGAGTTGGTATCGGAGCGGGCGTTAGGTCCATGGTCTAGGTGCAATCACTCTTTAAGAGTTACCTTGGGTAATAAATTTGAAACTTGTTGTAGGCTGACTCAGAACTTAAAATCTTGACACACTTGGAGCACAATAGGAAGGGTATGGTAAATCATTGCATCGCTTTATTGTTCTTTTCTGCTTTATGTCTTGGTAGATGAATTCTAGTTGGTTCTTGTTTTGAGAGTTGTCTTGATGTTAGATTTTGGTGGTTGTAGCTATCTTGGGGGGTAGAGGCTGCCCTCCCGTCATGATGGCCGTCGAGGCGTGGTCATGATGGGCGACACCCATTCGGGTGTCGTTGAGAAGCGGCTCGCCTGCCTCGGCACTGCTCGGGAGGTGCCCTGCGGATGCAGCTGGGGTTGAGGCATCTTGTGGCCTTGTTGCGAGAGTCTGCAAAGGAGGTCTGAGAGTTGCGTCGGCATGTTGGCGACTCTGCTGCGGTGCCTCCACCTGTGGCAGCCCCCGCGGTTGATCCCGTTGTGCCGGAGGCTAGGATGAGCCTCCGGGAGTGGATGTCCCTCCGTCTGGATACTTTTGATGGAGCGGGCACCCGATCGAGCAGTGGTAGTTGCGGTACTGGAAGCGGCGGTTTGAGGTCTTGGAGATGACTTGATTGAAGGCACGCTTTGTGGCCTTCCAGTTGAAGGGCCAAGCGGATATTTGGTGGGAGGGGGTTCTTGCAGCGAGGGCTCCCACTCTTGGACCGGTTGCTTGGGAGGATTTTGTCCATCACTTCCGGGCCAAGTATTATCTGGAGTCCTTCCTTGAGAGGATGGAGCACTCTTTATCCACCCTCTCCCAAGGCGAGAAGTCGATGGCGGAGTATGAGGCGGAGTTTAACAATATCATCCGCTTCATACCAGTATGTGGCGGATGATCGAGAAGGCTCGGAGGTTCGTAGGGGCCTCAACCCGGAGTTCGGGGTGGTCATAGGAGCCACGGTTCCCGTGACTTTGCCTGTGGTGGATCAAGCTAAGGGTATGGAGCTGAAATGGAACTTTCTAAAGAAGCTCCACTCGGGTGGTTCGGGAACCTCTGCTTGCTCTGGTGGTGGGCGAGAAGAGAGGCTTTAGTGGAGGAGGTGGGTCTTTGACCCACTTCCAAGAAATTTAAGGAGGACAGGGCTCCTCTTGGGGAGCCAAGGCAAAGCACCCTCGGTCATCCTCATCGTCCTCCCGGTTGGTTTCTCGCCTGTTCGGCAAGGTATGATTTGCTTCAAGTGTGGCGGTGGGCATCGTGGCGTGAGTGTGCTTAGTCGGGAGTGCCATCATTGTGGTAAATCCTGGCCACATGGGGTAGTGTCTTGATCAAATCCCAACACATTATCAAGTGGGAGGCAGTGCCACCCACCCCGACTCAGTGCTTCGTCAAGGATCGATTCGGTTGTTGGCTGCAGCTCGGCCCTTCCTCGGCCTTCCGTGGGCGCCACTGCAGCTTCAGGCATCCTCGATCGTCGGCTCCTCCTCAGATCGCTGCACTGCCCCCAATTCGGTGCCACCCGAGGTGTCGAGTTTCCACCGCCGGCGCCAGATCTCCTTGCCGATTGAGTCGGTCACCGCGCCCAGATATGGTGACAGTATTCTACTTGTGGATTCAGTGATGCTTTTGTTCTCTTTGATTCGAGGGCATCCTATTCTTTTGTATCAAGCGAGTTTGCTAGAAAAGCTAAGTTGGGGATGCGCATGTATTGCTAATTTCGTGGTGGTTGCTTCTCGGGTGGTCTTATTTCAAGTTCAATGGTTTGCGGGTTGCGCTATTACCATTGATGATGAGGATTTCTTTGCTAACCTAGTGGTTATCCATTTGGCCCGTTCGATGTCATCACAGGTATGGATTGGTCGCATCGATCTGCAGCCAAAATTTGTTTATACGGAAGACAGATTACTTTGCGAGCACCTTGAGGTGGAGTTGGTCTTCCAGGGTGGAGTACCGTCTAGCTCCCCCTTTATGCTAGTTAGTTTATTTCCTGGCCGTCGTATGTTGAAGTCTGGGGTGCTTTTGGCCATGTCAGAAAAACCAACCACTCCGGTATCTATTGAGGAGATTCCTGTGGTGAAGGAGTTTGCGGATGTGTTTCCCGATGAACTGCCTAGTTTGCCGCCAAGGAGGGATGTGGAGTTTCGGATTGATCTTGTCCCGGGTTCTCGACCTATCTCCTTGCGACCTTCTGGAATTGGCTCGTCCTTTCCAAGATGAGTGAAGAAGCAATTGGATGATTTGTTGGCGAAGGGCCGATCGGCGTAGTGTGTCACCGTGGGGCCTTTGTCCTTTTCTTTGCAAAAAGGATGGGGGTTGGCGTTTGTGTGTAGACTATCGTGCTCTTAATTCGGTGACCATCAAGAACAAATACCCTCTACCTCGTGTCGAAGATCTGTTTGACCAAGCTCAAGGAGCAAAGGTGTTCTCTAAGATTGATCTTCAATGGGGTTATGATCAAATTCGTGTGAGGGAGCAAGATATTGAAAAGACAGCTTTCTCTACTAGGTATGGGCATTATGAGTATAAGGTTATGTCCTTGGGTTAACCAATGCCCTCGCTTTGTTTTTATGGAGCGATGAACAATTTGCTACATGAGTATCTTGATGATTTAAGTGGTAGTGTTCATCGATGATATTTTAATCTACTCTAGGTCGGATGAGGAGCATGCTTATCATTTGAGGCTTGTTAGCCGTTAAGCTAAGGAGAATAAATTCTTTGCGATTAAAGAAGTGTGAGTTTTGGATTTGGGAGGTGGGATTCCTTGGTCATATCATCAACCAGGAAGGCATATCCGTTGATCCTAGTAAGATCTCCACCATTGTGGATTGGAAGAGGCCTTCTAATGTTAAAGAAGTGCGTAGCTTCCTTGGGTTAGCTGGTTACTATCGTCGCTTTGTTCACGACTTCTCCATCATCGCTAAGCCTCTCTCTCAATTGACTCAAAAGGGGGTGACATTCCAATGGACTGCCGACTGTGAGCGTAGTTTCTGCACCTTAAAGGAAAAGCTGGTGACTGCTCCTGTTCTTACTCTTCCTGATCCAGGAGAGCGCTTCACTATTTACTCAGAAAGATTTGAATTTAAAGCAAAGAAGATGGTTGGAGTTGATAAAAGATTATGATCTTACAATTCAATATCATCCAGGGAAAGCTAATGTGGTGGCGGATGCTCTTAGCCGTAAGGCGTTGCCCCCTGCTCTCGATTGCCTCCTAGCTGACTTTGAGAATATGGGAGTCTCCTATTGTTTTGCTGGCGCCATGCAAGCTGAAACTCAAGTGATTTTGGAGTCTGCAATTCCCGATCGTGTGCGTGAGGCACAACAGCATGACCGCTTGCTCCAGCAGGTGAGGAAGCATATTGCTGAGGGAAAAATTGGGGATTTCAGCCTGGATGAGGTTGGTGCTTTGCGTTTTAAGGGCCGCCTTTGTGTGCCCCAGAAGTCTCAAGTTAAGGACGACATCCTGAAGGAAGCTCATCGCACTCCGTATACAGTTCATCCTGGTGAGACTAAAATGTATCGGGATTTGAAAAAGTTCTTCTGGTGGAAGCGGATGAAAGTTGATATTGCTTTCGGTATGTAGCGTCTTGTGGAATTTGCGGAAGGTGAAGGCGAACATAAGCGTCCCGCCGGGTTGCTTCAACCTTTGGAGGTTCTGTTTGGCCATGGGATGATATATCCATGGACTTTGTGGTTAGCCTACCTCGTGCAGACGAGGGAGGATGCTATTTGGGTTATTTGGATCGCTTCAAAGAATCTGCTCATTTCATTTCCATTCGCACAACAAACTTCGGTGACGATTTGGCTCCTATCTATGTGCGAGAAATAGTTAGGCTTCATGGTGTGCCAAAGTCAATCGTTCGATCGTGATGCAAGGTTTGTCTCCAAATTCGGGAGGGTTTGCGAGTGCTTTGGGCACACAACCGTCTTAATCTTGCATTCCACCCCAAGCAGATGGACAATCTGGCGTACCATTCAGACTTTGGAGGATATGCTTAGATCATGTGTTTTAGCTTGGAAGGGCGATTGGGAAGATCACTTGGCTCTTGCTGAATTTGCTTACAATAATAGTTATCACGCAAGTATTCGAGCTGCCCCATATGAAGTGCTATATGGGCGGAAATGTCGCTCGCCCTTTCTTGAGGATGTGGGAGAAGCAGTCCTTGGCCTGATTGGGTCCACAAACCGTTGAGCGAGTAGACGAGGTGAGACGAACCTTCTTGCCGCTTCGGAGCGGCGAGAAAAGCTATCTTGATGTCGGCGAGATCTAGAGTTTGAGGTGGGGGACCGTGTGTTGTTGAGGGTGTGCCCCACTAAAGGTGTGGTTCGGTTTGGACCGAAAGGGAAGCTTAGCCCAAGGTATGTTGGGCCATTCCCTATTATCGCCCGAGTGGGGAGGGTAGCCTATCGGTTAGAGCTTCCCGATTCAATGCAAGGCGTGCACAGTGTTTTCCACGTGTCCATGCTAAGGAAGTACCTGCATGATCCGGATCTGATTGTCCCACTTGAACCTTTGGTGATTGGTCAAGATCTCACTTTCGAGTCTCGACCAGTGCGGATCTTGGAGGAATCAGAGCGGGTATTGAAGAATAGAACACTGAAGTTTATCAAGGTTCTGTGGTCCCATCAGTCCGAGCGGGAAGCAACTTGGGAATTGGAATCTCTCATGCGTAAGAAATATCCGGAGTTATTCCTTTCAGGTATATGTCATAAATTATCTTCTGCGGTCTATTCGTTTCGTTCATTAGTGGCCGAGGAATTCGGGGTCGAATTCCTTAAAGGGGGGGAGAGTGTAATGCTGTAAAGTCTCGCTCCAAAGTTTCGCCCTTCCGCCAGGGATGTTTTGGCTGTTCGGCAAGTATTCGCAGGGTTGGTTGGGCTCTTAGGGGGGGCTTGGATGAATAAATTTGGTGTGGGAGGGTTCTTTTGGAAATTTCTCTTCCCACCTACCCCCTTCTCACCTAACCCCACCTCTTCCCAAAAAATGTGTGGCTGACAAGTTCTTGCTGGCTGCATACTCTCCCCAAAGAAAAAAATTCCCCAAGCACTTGGCTCCTTCCTTCTGCTGGCCGCTGGGCTCTGCTTCTGCTTCTTGGCCGCGTCGCCTGCCCTTCCCGGCGGCGCCACCCGATCGTCGCCGTGCAGCCACCTCCAGCCAAGCCGACTTCCTCCACCTCTCCCCCATGCGACCTCCTCCCAGCTCCTGCGGCGCCTGACTCCTGCCGATTTCCTCCCAGTGCTCGCTTGGCGCCCCTCTTTGCTTCCCCTGCTGCCGGCCCTCCTTCATCCCCTCCTCCATGTTGGTAAGTGAGATGAGGATTTAGGGTTTGTGATTTGGGGCCCTTGCTTGCTGGTTGGGGTTAATCTAGGGCTCCTAGTGTTGGGCATTAAGGGAAGCTTGCTCTAGTTGGTGGAAAAATCTTGGTTGGTGGTTGGGCTGTGCTCTGATTGAGTTTGTGGTCTCATTTTGGGCAAGCTCGAGTTCCCTGTGACCGGGTGGCTGCATAGGAATCGAAGCTTGGGTTCTCAAGTTTAATTAGGGCTCAAGAAGTCGCGATTTGGCTCAGCCATTTGGGAGTTGTGGCTGTTCTCGTTCAGGCTGTCAAATTTCAGTCAAGCCGTGGTTTCCCTCTGTTCCTCGTCGATCTGGGTTCAGCTGGGGCATTGGCTAAGTGCATGGTTATATTATTCGTGTAGTTTATTCCCTTGCGGTCGTTTCGAGTATAAGAACGCGAAAATCCGTTGAGCCGATCAAAAGTTACGCTATTTGGAAGTTTTGTCCCGCAGTTGGGAATTTTCAGCGAGATCAGTTTTGTGGTGGGGTTTTAGTGTGCGATTTGGAGGCTTTCGTGGCATTTCTCACATGATTGGCTGTGAGGGAGTTGTAGGTCAGCCTCTTAGGGATTGATTAGGGTTAAAGAACCCAAATTTTTGTTAAGCCAAATAGGAATTAAGCTCATGGGAGTGCTTGCTGCCCGGAATTTCCAACCGGCAGTTTTGGGGCTGTTTTGCGCTAAGGGGTAGCATTGTTTTATGTATAGTTGTTGTGAACTATCGAAAATGGGAAGTTGAGTTCGCCCATGTTATTTTTTCAGGTGGGGTAGCGTCGAGGGAGGCTTCAACTTCTCGCTATTCCCCTTCTCGCGGTTGAAGGCAAGTGTAGGGACAAGCTTGCACTATAATCACCTAGTTGTTCATATCTGTAACTTTAACCCACTTTATAGAAATTGTGATGCCTTTCCTGAATTTTATTCATGACTTTATTTACTCTCGAATGAGTCACACTGGGCAATAGCAAGTTATTTGGTACTCCCCTATTGGTTATAGCTATGTGTGGTGAAAATGAATGAGGGATGAAATGCATTCACGTCAATTGCATAATTGCATTCATAATGGACGAGGCGTCCCATGTTGATCACAGGCCTCGGTGCTCACCAGTAGTGAGCACAAAAGACTCCCTCGTAGTCCCATTCATCGAGGTGAATGGGAGGCGAGACGAGAAGAGTAGGCCCCTCCATGGGATGGCGGGGAATATGAGGAGCACACCGGCGGGTGTCGCCTGCGAATTACCGATATGCGCTAAAGGAGGTTGCATTCATGGACATGCATGTTGCATTGCATATTTGTGGCTGTAATTAGAGCATCTTGAGAGCTTTCTGAATGGAATTTGGTGGTTATAAATTTCTTGTATGTTAAAAGTCCTGAGTCTTCATATTTTTATATATATATATATGTTGTTGTATGTTACGCTTTCATTTCTTACTGCATTGAGATTTGATAAGGAAATGAACTCACGCTTGTGTTGATGGTTCATTTTAGGTACGTCCAAGGCCATACTTGGGAAGCGGGATAGCACACTTCACTCACGTTGACTACATGTAGATAGAGTAGTGCAACAGCTCATACTTTTGGTTATGGTACTAGTCATGGGAAAGTGATTTTGGGTTAGCTAAACTGTAAGAAGATGGTGATGGTTAAGCCCTTATGCTCGGGTGGTATGGTAACTACTAAGAATCGTCAATGGTGTAATGCCTGTCTTTTATTTTGTTGAACCTTGATATACTTAGTTGGCATGTTGGTTAATCAGAGTTATGACCCTTGAGTGTGGGTAATTGGTTGTGAATGTCTATACCTATGTTGTCTTTTAATTTGTTATCTCTTGTCTGCTGAGTGGATGTCCAATATTTATGGGGAGGTGCTGCCAAAATTTCTTCTTTTGGTACGGCCACCTGTTGGCGTGAGTAGGAGGTTTTAGGGTTACTACCTACTTCCTCGTGTTGCTGATGCGTAAGGTTGTGACATTCGGGGCAAAGAGGTTGCCGGGGTGTTACACAAGCACGGTGAAGAAGAGATTATCTGAGGAAGGCGGTGAAGAAGAAGGCGGACAACAATATCGGGACATTTGGTCAACACGGTTCTTCGAAGATACATTGGGGAGTTTGGTGATGATGACCTAGACCAGATCTTTGCATGATGGAGAGGAGAATACATCGATGAAAGACATTACGAAAAGTTCCGGTGACTATGGGAGGACCACGGAACCTTTGTTGTACCCAAGCGTCCGCGGGCCATAAAAAGTTGCGTACCACACTAGGCGATGCAATGGAAGGCGACCAATGGATTGTCTCGATAAGGGATTCGACGAGTTGTTATGCCTCATAAAGAAGTTACTTCGAGAGGAACACACCGCGAAACTTCGTCACGATGCCAAACAAGTTATGCGCCCTTTGGGGTTGGAGGTATAGAAGATACATGCATGTCGTAATGATTGTATCCTTTATACTTAATGAGTATGAGGATTGGAAGCTTGTCGGTGTGCAAAACTTCGCGGTATAAGACCGGCGTGATGACCCAAGTGAGGTAGAGGAGCAACGTAAGAAGAAGAGACCTTCGCTAAGGTGGTGTGGTATTTCCTGTAATCCTCCGGTTGAAGCGTTTATTTGCGAACAAAGCGCATGCCCAGATGATCTTGTTGGCACAAGGAAGACCGTAAGGACGACGGAAGGCTAAGGCACCTTGCGATGGCTCGGTGGAGGAAAGTCGATAGAACATACCGGACTTTCTTTGAGGATGCAAGGAACATAAGGTTTGGGTTGAGTACGGATGGGATGAACCGTTCGGTGATATGGCGGCGATCCACAACACTTGGCCCGTGACTCTATGTATCTACAACCTTCCTCCTTGGTACGTGTATGAAGCGGAAGTACATTATGATGCCATTGCTTATCAAGGCAAAGCAACCTGGAAAGCGACATTGATGTGTACCTCAAACCGTTGGTTGAAGATCTCGTTAACAACGTGGAGCGATGGTGTCGTGTATGGGATGAGTACAAAGAGAGCACTTCACTCGTGCATTGCTATTCGTAACCATCAACGGTCGACCTGCACTTGGTAATCTATCGGGCCTATCTATCAAAGGATATAAAGCACGCATCCTTTGCTTAGAGGATCTGACGGACAAGTACCTAAAAACTCTCGAAAGGTTGTGTACATAGGCCACAGTAGGTTCCTCCATATGAAGGACCGTTCTGGAGGAAGGGTGAGAATTTTGATGGGACGAGAAGAAAGCGTAAAGCCCATGCATCGCGATGGGGCGCTTGTATTTTCTTTGGTAAAGGATTTGAAAGTAGTATTTGGAAAAGGTCACGGTAGCAAACTGTCACGGTGAACAAGGTCACGAAGGCCATTTGGAAGAAGAAGTCAATATTTTGGGACTTACCTTCTTTGGAAAGACTTAGAGGTCCGCCACTCACTTGGACTTCATGCATATCACGAAGAATGTCTGCGTGAACCTACTAGGTTTCCTAGATATGTACGGTAAGTCAAAAGATACACTTCAAGCACGAAAGGACCTCTGACTATTGGGACTCGGGAACAACCTACATCCGGAAAAGAGAGAGAAGGACAACATTACCTCCACCCATGAGCTACACTCGAGCAAGGAAGAGAAAAAAACATGATTAAGTTCTTGAGCAGTGTGAAGGTCTCTTCCGGATACTCCTCGAACATAAGGAGACTCATAAACATGAAAGAATAAAATCGTACACATAAAATCCCATGATTGTCATGTGTTGATGACCTGATTGCTCCCATGGCGGTGCGAGGTATTCTCGCAGATTAGGTACGAGGACAATCATAAAGCTGTGTTCGTTCTTCAGCGGTGTCGCGAGAAGGTCATCGAGCGAATAAGGTATCTAATCTGCATGATGACATGGTTAGTAGTCTGGTTAGCCTTGAGATGATCTTCCCTCCATCCTTCTTTGATATTATGGTCCATCTCATGGTCCACATTGTTAAAGAGATAGAAATTCTCGGACTGTGTTCCTCCACAATATGTTCCCTTCGAGAGGTACATGGGTATCCTAAAGAAGTATGTTCATAACCTGTCTACTTTCGAAGGCTGCATTCTTGCAGGTGTCAACCTGGAGGAGGTGATCGAGTTTTGTGTTAGTTACATTGATGATCTGAATCCGATTGGCGTCCTGTATCACGCCATGAGGGGAGGCTGAGGAAAAGAGACTTTAGGAGAAAAAGAATCCTATAGCGACGATCTACTTGCATTTAAACAAGCACATTTCACAGTATTGAAACAAGCAATCATAGTGGCTCCGTATATCTATGATCACGAAATGAGTCTCTGGCTACCAATACCTAGAGAAGTCGAGATAAGTGGATCGCGATGGAGCAAATGGATCATTTCGGCAGCTTGGTTACAAAAGCAAGCTGTTGGGCAAGCAGACATCGATGAACAATTGAAACTCTTGGCTCGAGGACCGTCCACAACAATCATATCATTTCAAGGGTATGAGATAAATGGGTACACATTTTACCACGACAACCCAGGATAACAAGAGCACCAACCAAAAGCAGTGGCGTCCCAGATAGATGCCTTGGACAAAAATGGAAAGATGGACACCTACTATGGTTTCATAGAGGAGATCTGGGAGTGGAGTATGGGCCATTAAAAATCCCTCGTTTGGTGCCAATGGGTCAAACCGGCGGTAGTGGATATCGATAAGTGCGGTATGACAACTGTGGACCTCAAGCAAGTGGCCTATAGGACGAACGGCTTGTGCTCGCTAATGATGTGATACAGTATTCTATGTGATGGACATGGACAACAAACCAAAAAAAGGAATGGAAGACTAGCGATGCGATCGACCAAGGCGCCACGTGGTTCTTCGGTAAAAGAAGGATTATCGGAGTTGAGGGCATCACGGATGAAGAAGAGTATAATCGATTGACGAAACGCCTCCTTTCACGGTGGGCGTAGACATTAGTGTCTGAATGATCTGAGAGGAATCTCCCCACGTGCCGCTTGATCATAATGAAGGATCACTTGTAAAAGCAAAGTATGTTAGCAAATAAGGATTGCTTTGCTTTCTTTTGGTGTAATAGACTACTAACATACTAGTTTCTCATTCCTCTAGAGGTTTTCCTGTTGCTCCGTATTTTCTGTTCAAATTGTACTAATATTTGACTAACAATATTGTTCAAAGTCCCTCTGTACTAATATAACAAGGTGACAATTTGCAATGGAATTATAAGAGTGCAAAAATTACTTTATTTCTTACAATCTTAAAAAAAAGGCTAATTGAACCTAAAGTGGTAAAAGCATTTTTAAAAATTATATTGCTGAAACAATAGTTAAACAGTAAATAAAAAAAAGAAATCTTAAAGAAAAGGCTAATTGAACCTAAAGTGGTAAAAGTATTTTTAAAAATTATTTAATGAAACAATAGTTAAACAGTAGATTTAAAAAAAGAAATCTTAAAAAAAGGCTAAATGAATCTAAAGTGGTAAAAGCATTTTTAAAATTATTTAGTGAAACAATAGTTAAAGCGATAAATAAAAAAAGAAATCTTAAAAAAAAGGCTAATTGAACTTGAAAGTGGTAAAAGTATTTTTAAAATTATTTAATGAAACAATAGTTAAGCAGTAGATTTAAAAAAAAATCTTAAAAAAAGGCTAAATGAATCTAAAGTGGTAAAAGTATTTTTAAAAATTATTTAGTGAAACAATAGTTAAGCGATAAATAAAAAAAGAAATCTTAAAAAAGGCTAATTGAACCTAAAGTGGTAAAAGTATTTTTAAAAATTATTTAATGAAACAATAGTTAAATAGTAGATTTAAAAAAAGAAATCTTAAAAAAAGGCTAAATGAATCTAAAGTGGTAAAAGCATTTTTAAAAATTATTTAGTGAAACAATAGTTAAGCAATAAATAAAAAAAAGAAATCTTAAAGAAAAGGTTAATTGAACCTAAAGTGGTAAAAGTATTTTTAAAAATTATTTAATGAAACAATAGTTAAGCAGTAGATTTAAAAAAGAAATCTTAAAAAAAGGCTAAATGAATCTAAAGTGGTAAAAGCATTTTAAAAAATTATTTAATGAAATAATAGTTAAGCAAAGTACATTTAAGAAATAAAAAAAAAAAAAAAAGAAAGAAGGGCTAGGGGCACGTTTAAAAAATTATTTAATGAAACAATAGTTAAACAGTACATTTAAGAAATAAAAAAAAAGAAAAAAAAGAAGAAGGGCTAGGGGGCACGAGCGGGGCTCGAACCTGAGACCTCATGGATCGGGATAGCCTGCACTCAAGCGCCTCGCGCTGGCGAGAAGATTTCTTATCGAGTAGTAAGGGCACTAAATTGTTTTGTGTTTTATAAACCCTTCACATCAGTCCCGGTTGGTGTATCCAATCGGGACGATGAGTACTAGGGTACCGAGGCGACCCATCGATACCGATTGGATACACCAAGGGGTGATGTGAGTCATCGATACGGTTGGTATATCCAACCATCAGACGATGGAGACTATCGATCTGCGGTTGGATATACTAACGGACCGATGTTGCACCTATAAATCCTCGCCCGCCTCCTCTTCCCCAATTTTTGCTACTCGCCATTGTTCCCCAATCTCCTCCTCCTCCTTTCGTTTGCGAAGACCTCAACAGCCAGGGGCGCCTCAACGCGACCCCATGCCCGGGCGTCCTCGCCTCAGCCTTGCCTCGCCAGATTCCTCTCGGCCTTCGCCAACCCTAGGGTTTGTGCCCTCCTTACTGATGAGATCACTTGTCACTTGATGAAAGTCTTTGGGAGTTTGTCTTGTCGATTCTAGAACTAACGAGATGGTCTTTGTCGATTCATGCTTCTGTCGATTCTAGAACTAACAGATGGTCTTTGAAATCAACTAGGAAATATATAAGAAATGGGTCTTATATCATCACGGAGGAAGTCGAAATGGCTTTGCTTTTGATAATGGTTGAGCGATTCTTGCTTGGTTTCGGAATCAAACTCAAAAAATGCGTCGCATCTTGTCTGGGAGTATGTTTGGCGACGAGTTGTGTATTTTTTTGGTTGTGCCTCTAGTTGCTTGTTAAAGGTTGGCGAGGTATTGTGTTTTTCGGTTATGTCAATCTTTCCTTAGAGGTCTGAATGGTCTTTGTGCTTTGTCGTAAGAAGATCCTTTTAGTGGCATTACTTTATCTGTTGGTGTTGATTCGGTGAACCGATTGAAAATTTGAGGACTAGCCATCGAGCTAGAGGTTGTATTTCTTGATCTGGAGGCAGCGATTTTATTCTCCTCTTTGCTCTATGATGATTCAATTAAATGAGGCAATATTAATCATTAGTTAGTGATTTCCTCTGTGATTCAAAGACTTTTAGATCATTGTGTCTAAAACTTCAACTTGGTTTTATTCTCACTTTGTATATGTGACATGCTATCATGTTATTAGTTCTGTTATGAGGCTTGGTTCAGCGATGATATCCCACGATCTTTGGCTACTCTGTTTTAGTCCAAATTGGTGCTTGTCCTACTATTCATAGCTTTTCATAGTCCATTGTTGAGTTCTAGTGAATCAAGTTTATTAAACGATCTTTGAATTGTATAGATTCACTAATTTCAGATTTGTATACCCTGTGATATATTGCTGAAATTGGTGTTGGAGGGCTCATTTGGAGCAACCCATCAATTTATTAAATCGAGAGCAATAGTTGTATGACTCCATTATTGCTCCTTGTTATCTTGCATTTGATCCTTCTTTGGTGGAAGGGAGAGGTATTGCTCTGTGATGTTATTTGGGTTTCTTAATGAACATGACGTTTAATGAAATGATCTAAGCCTTGAACCTGCTAGACTTGCATGATTGAAATTATTGGTTATTTTCAACTTACTGCATACAATTTAGATTTCATGTGGTAGCTCACGATCCCTGTCGATTAAGATTTCTAGTGGTTACTAATTAGAATAGCATTGCTCAATTTTTAATGTAATAGCTAGGACTATGATGTCTTGCACTAATTGATAATTGTTTTAGAAATGTTGATTGTCCATTAAGGTTTTATTGACAGTTAATAGTGTAAATATTTTTAGTTTTGTAATACACTTGAGTGGGCACGGCATGTAGCGATGCCAGGGCATCTTAAACAACAATCATTATTTGTTATAAGATCTAAGGATACTGAAATCGAAACAAAGGATAGAATATTATTCATCTTTGTAGATAAAACTTCATGCTCTTGCTAATTCTCCATGGATGATCAAGATATTAGGATGTAGATAAAACTCCTTGTTCTCCCAATTCTGCATGTTCTATTCAAGCAGTACAAACATATTAGGATTACCAATTAGAACTACTTTAGAAGATCAAGATTTTTAAGAAATCATGAATAGTATATGAAAAAGGTGTATTGAGTATATAGCATATGGTCATTACATTATCCTTGTAATGAGTGATTGTGACATGAAATTCTTGATACTTTACTAGACTATTTATAAATATCTGATATATACTTTCTTTCTATGCAATGCATCATATTGACAATGTTATGGGCCAATGTTATGGGCATCATTCATTATCGATATATACTTTTTTTTCTATGTATGTGTGAGATTTCTATGTCTTTATTACAATTTTCTTGTGCATGTTAAGGTGGTAAGAGTTCAAGGCTTAAGTCACTAAATTAAATTGTCTAGCCCATTTGTGATTGAGGTGAAGATTCTAAATCTTCATTTAAACCCAATAATCTGAGAGCAATCAAACTAGAGTTTCGTGAATTTTGAAATTTCTATTTTTATTGATCGGTTTCTATGTATATGTGAGATTTCTATGTATGTGTGAGATTTCTATGTATATGTGAAGTTTGAAATGTATATGTATCATGTCAAATGAATATGTATCATGTGAATTATTCTAATTTCTGGTGAATTTTGAAATTTCTATGTATATGATCGGTTCTCACGATATGTGAGATTTCTATGTATGTGTGAGATTTCTATGTATATGTGAAGTTTGAAATGTATATGTATCATATCAAATGAATATGTATCATGTGAATTATTCTAATTTACGTGAATTTTGAAATTTCTATGTATATGATCGGTTTCTCATTATATGTGAGATTTCTATGTATGTGTGAGATTTCTATGTATATGTGAAGTTTGAAATGTATATGTATCATGTCAAATGAATATGTATCATGTGAATTATTCTAATTTACTGGTGAATTTTGAAATTTCTATGTATATGTGAAGTTTCTCGTATATGTGAGATTTGTATGTATATGTGTCCCTACAAGCCCGCAAGACTACCCAGTACTAGCTTAAACTTGTGAGAACTTTCTCTTTTTGTAACTCTCGGTATATAATGAATTTGATCTTGAAATTTCATCGTAGGCTACCTATGTAGAAAATTGTAGGTTCAGATTCATTATATTCCGAAGTTATAAAAAGAAAATTTGACAAGTTTAAGCTCTTCGCTTTCGTAAATTTTCTCTTTTTGTAACTCTCGGTATATAATGAATCTAAACCTACAATTTTATACATAGGTAGCCTACGATGAAATTTCAAGATCAAATTCATTATATACACCAGTTACAAAAAAGAGAAAATCTAATTATCATTAAATTCATATATACTTAAGAATATATTTGCTTAATAAAAATAATGAATCATTCTTATTCCACACTAAAATGATTTTAAAAAAATAAGCCCTTGCAAGTTCAAGAAGCATGGATGTCACGAGAGCGTCAGAATTACCTGAGAGAAGCCATGAGGCGGCAGCTTTCGCTTGAAATGGACTTAGTTCTTTGTCTTCTTCTGCGTACCCTTGTCCATAGGCTTCTCCCGCTCCTCTTCTTCATTGACAGCGATAGTGCCTTGAAGAAATGACAACCAAGTCCATTTCAAGCGAGCTCGCTCATGGCCTCTTCAGAACCTGCCGCTCGTGACATCCATGCTTCTTGAACTTGTAGGGGCTTATTTTTTTTAAAATCATTTTAGTGTGAATAAGAATGATTCATTATTTTTATTAAGCAAATATATTCTTAAGTATATATGAATTTTTTCATATTATTTTTTCATTTCGAGATGTATATGTATCATATGAATTTTTTCTAATGTATAAGTATCATTTTAAAGTTACATGTGCACATGTTTGTAGCATGAGGTCACAACATCACTTGATTTCCTCTCAACTCTAGCAAAATTACCATCGTATAGTATTTGGCGATTTACATTAGGAACATCTTGGCGTCGCCGCCCATCCTCTCTCACCGCTCTCTTCCCCGTCTTCCACGCCGCTTTTAGAGTAGTACCATCGACTTTACATGAAATGTGATCTATTTTGTTAATTTTCGAGTGCTTCTTCTAGCCTAAGAAACGATGGATGGACGAAAGAATTTATGAGAAGTTTGATTGGGATGTGATGGTCATGAGGCAGTGAACTGCACGCGCCTCATGGCCATGAGGCCACCGAGGCCAATGAGGTTGCAGAGCACGATGAGGCGGCGAGGTAACAATCAATCACGTTCATGATTGTTTTCCACTACCATGCTAAGCCAACATCCCGACCCGTTCATGATTGTACCATGCTTTCAGATCGGTCAACCAAAAAGGCAATCATGTCGGTGAGGTCCAAGCAAGAAGAAGAAGGCAAGACATGTTATCACCGGTCGGCGAGACGGCCGACCTCTTGCACCCTCGGGGTGCTTGGGCGTTCAATTGACATGCGGTGTCCACGTTAGGGACCACGTGGCAATTAGCATAGCAAAATGGGATCAGTCCCTCAAGATACTGAAGAACATGCTTTGGAACGATGTGAAGGAGACATTCACCTTCCCACAAGGACCGAAGAAGGTGAAGAGTTACACTCTCAAGAAGATGGCGATCACATTCCGACTTATAAAAAGAAGTCAACACGAGTATATCAAGAAGAATCGAACGCCCGACTTCAACAAGCACCCAAAGTTGCAAGATCAGGGATGCGTTTGTGAACTACAAGACTTGAACGAAGGTCAAAGTTTGAGTGAGAAGAATAAGTCAATGCACGAAGAAGAATTATCACCACCGACTCGCCCGGTGGTTCTTGCCATGCAATACCAAAATGGGAGAAGAGGGAACAGGACCTCGCTAGCGAAGGGTATCGCACAAGCAACAATGGATTGGCCCGACAGAGCAAAGCATTGGTGCTATGGTCACGGCGGCGCCTTGATGATAACGGCAATGCGTGTTTGGGGAAGTGCTAAGAGATGTGGCCGAAGGCTTATACGATCCATCGAGGAGACTTCCTGGTAGCTCAGCCAAAGCAGGAGAACGATGAGCTAACAAGGGCCTTCAAAATCCAGAGCACCTGGGCGTACACGCAGGCGTCGGCGTTGTCCCGTGGAAGGTTGGTTTGCTCAGACGCCGAGACCTATAGGAGTCGGGCGAGGAGCAAGGCTCGACAGACACAACAGCTTAGTGCGCTTGAAGAACGCTGAATCAAACAAATGAGAGAATGCAAGAAGAGATCCGAAGAGAGGTGCAGCTAGCCTTGAGCCAACAACATGAGACGGCCAAGAACCTCCAAGTAATCCTAACATCATCAGCCCTCACGGCGTGAAGCAACGCTTCCGTTGGCCTGCGAAGCGGACTTGGACAAGTATCCTCAGAGACGACATCATACAATGGACACCTTGTGAGCTGCATATCCAAGCACGGAACCTTACCTTCAAGGCGTAGATGGCATGGCTCACCCATTAGAACCGGGCAGCTTATCCATGGCCAACAGATACCATCAGATACTCCAAGGTCTCGGTGGAGGTCTGCTTGCACGAGGGCCTTGACCTCGAAATTCTCGAGGTGATGGGATCACGGCTAGGAGAGGCGAGACACAATTTCATCCTGTATAAACGGTACATAATTTTTCGAGATAACATGGACGTGTCCTCTCATGAAGAAGCCCGAAAGAAGCCCGTCTCCTCCCAAGAAGGTGTCGACTCCTACACCACCTCCTCGCATATAAGCTCGACAAGAAGCCCGTCTCCTACACCATCTCCTGCGCATATAAGCCTGAAGAAGCCCGCCTCTCCCAAGAAGGCGCCGACTCCTACACCACCTCCCGCGCACATAAGCGCCACAAGAAGCCCGTCTCCTCCCAAGAAGGCGCCAACCAAGGGAAACAAGCCAGCTCGGCCAGTAGCTCCCAAGAAGACGGGGTCCTCCACCCAATCCAAGAAGCTAGCTGAACTTCCGAAGCGGCCTTATGATATGAACGATGAGGAGACCAAGAAGGTGGTAAAATTAAGGAGAGGTAACTAAATTTCTTAAACCCAAGTCACCAGAGAAGAAGGTTCAACACAGCATGTAAGAATTTTATAAAGGCTTAATGACTATTAAAAATTTGAAGGATAAAAGAAATGCCTCGCCAATCAAACTACGAGCGCACATTGAGTAAGGAATGCCCCAAGAAGATGTCAGCTGAGGGGAAGGGTAAGGAGATGCAACGATTCTTCGATGAAACCGGCCTTAACTCAAATCAAATATTAGGCACGGAAAAAATTGAGTTTGCCCAAAGAAATGGTTATTTAAAGTGGGCGGTCATTGGTCGGGCATGAGGAGTCGCCTACTAACGACAAAGATGCGGCAATTTCATGAATGGTACTTGGACGCGACCAAGCATGGTCTCTGAGATGTTATTTGTCAAGTTTAAGCAACAAGATTTTTTTCATGTGAAGGTGAATTTTTTGTCGAATGGGACTACATATATGATCTATACCGAATGACGCCCTCGGCGTGAGCTTGATGGGTTGTTTGGACTCTGTAAGTGTCTTAATTATTTACAAAAACTATCGTGCACTTCCTTGTACTATACTAACTTGCAAGCCTAACTAATTTCTTATGTAGCATGGAGATACAAAGATGCCGAAGGATCGTATTTTCGACATAGGCTTCATGGACCAAAGAGTTATCAACGAGACAACCGTTAGAGACCACCCAAGCGAAAACAGAGACTAACGATTCAATGCGCTAATGGGTCAAAGATATAAGTCAAAGATATATCTAGCCTACTCATTTGAGTACGGTTTTCGCATTCACCTCATTCTACTTCTTTTTTATAACACGATGTTAGAACTAATTAGTTATCTACGTTGACACATCTATGTATAGTTTTCATCGATTCTTCTTATGATCGAGCTAGATTGTAGCTCGATCACAATTATAGACTCATAAAGGAGACCGGTTGAAAAGTATCAAAACTTTATCGACATGCCCAACCGGTATTAATTCTTGTTCCTTTCATTATCGTACTAGTTCTATTTCCTTCAATTTGAAACAAATTCTAATCATGTACAATTCGTAATCATATGTGTAGTGCATTCATACGGTTCCGTGCTAAAAACGTGGGCATATTCAAGGAGAAATTTGACATTACAATTGCCTCTCATGTACGTATATTATAATGCTAGCTTTTTAGTTAGTTAACTTAATTTTCTTGCATCCATTTCACGCTTTCAACTTTTTCCACCGCAGATCTTGACTCACCACGGGTAACAATTTATGCGGCTACTATGTATGCGAAGTTTATGCACACCCAAACCGAGCCGACCGCATGCTAAAAGGCAACAAGGGGTGAGTAAATATAATTACTAGTTTTAATGATGTATAGGTACTCCTTATATCTTGTATAAATTCAAGTATTGATTAGTTAATGACTTAACGATAGGTGCCTCAATATTTGGCGGAACAAGGTTCGAACTCTCCGCACGAAAGTGAGAGCAATCCAAGAACAACTCGTTGGCTTTATTTACGATGAGGTCGTAAATCCAAAAGGCGAAGTTTCACGAACCAATGTTAAACAGGTGGGGCCCTTCGATAAGGACCGGTGAATCACGAGGTTTACATCTATAGCTAGCAAGAGCGATGCGCGTAAAAGATCCCGATGAATAGAAGGAAAAGAAATACTAAAGTTGTAATTAAAGTTGTGTACATATATATTGTAATACATTAGACGATGAGTAGAAGAACAAATATGTGTACATATTTTAATACATTAGATGTAATTAAATTTGTTAATGAATGTTCAGTGATTTAATTATCAGGCAAAGTGCATGATTGATTATCTGTGCTTTTAATTAGTTGTGATTTAACACACACACATATATATAATAGCTACTGGAGAAATAGACATATATATATACAAAACATCGATCGGTTGGAGAAACCAACGGTCTTGATGAGGGTTCATCGTCTGGGTTGGAGACACCAACCGAATCGATGAGGTCCTCGGGGTTCCCACGCTACGCCACGCAGACTTGAACCGCATCGATACTCTATCAAGACGGGTGAAAGAATCGACCGGATGCCCTTGAGCATCGGTCCCGATGTCTGCATCGGTTCAAAACCGTACTAAAGCCTGTTTTGAATCGGTACTAAATGCCCTTTCCGTAGTAGTGTCAAGCTAGCTAGAGTTGAAGAAATGCAGACCAACAGTTGGGATGATAGTCAACAGAGATGAGGTGGTGTAGGTGGGGTGTATGAAACTATGTATACAACTGGTGGTGACAGAATTGCATGGCACTGGTGAATGACTGCCGTATATATAGAGAGAGATTTTGGAGGGGGGACACCGAGGAAAGTGTCATAGTGGTGTGAACGTAGAAGAAGATGGAATCTTGACCTCGAGGACTTGAAATTGCGGAGGAAAAGGCAATCCATTCCGGTCAATAGAAGTAAGGGAAAGTACGTATACTCAACTTAGGATCTGTTTGTTTTAGCTTTTGATTTTGGATTCTGCACCCAAAAGTAGAATCAGAAACAAACAGCCTGATTCTAGAATCCGATTCTCACAATCCAACCCACCCATATGCATTAGAATCCACTTCATATGTGCTTTTGGAGAATCAGCTTCTCTACAACCACAATCCGTAATCGGTTTAGAGAATCCAAAGTTGAAATAAATAGGGCCTTAGTTAACAAGGAACTTTTTCTGGACTGAAAATTACACGTTAGAAAACATGGAAGTGCTTATTTGTTGGATGAATTTTGTGCTAAAAATCATTAAATAAATAAAGGAAGGAAGTATATATGTGCGATATCTCCGAGCTACTAAATGTGCATATCATCACATGTTAGTTAATTTTGACCGAAACGTGACATTAATATGTATGATGGCTTATGCATGTATCATCGTACTAAAGAAAAAGGAGCAAAAGCAAAATAAATCCTGCTATACCTGATACCTCTCTGTTACAATGGGAGAAGTTAAGGGTCTATTTGGTAGAGCTCCAGATTCTAGCTTCACCTGATATCTGAAACTTATAGGCTAAAATAAAGTGAATTAAGTTTATATTTTTAGTCTAAAATGTAAACAAGATGATCCATCTAAACACTCTTAATGCACTCATAGCTCCAGCTTCATGGATCTGGTGAAACTAAAATTTTCAGCTTCACCAGATTCTCAGAATCTGAAAAAGCTGAATCCCTATCAAACAGACCCTAATATAGAAAAAGATCTCTCAGTAAAAAAAGAAAGAAAGAAAGGAAGTGGAAAAGTCAGCTGGTATGCGATATCAGTGCGTCTCATGTACGATTAATGTCCTCGCCGGTTATTTTCACCGAGTCTAGTCCACGTCGTTTCGCGAGTCAACTACGTTATTGACATTTAGTACATTCACCGAGCTTCTAGTCCATGTCGTTTAGCGCATCGATCAACTACATTTGGTTGGGGTATTTGTTTGATTAAATAAATAAATGAATAAGTTAAAAGGCAGTGATCACATTTCAATCAATAATACACCACGCAAGAGCCGTACGTAGCGTATAAAATTCGGCGAGACTGATATATAGATCCGTATATTGTCAGATATTTTTCTATATGTAATCTATCCAATATTAGACTTGTTTGGAAGCATTTGTCGCAAGAAGCACGGAGGTTCAAATAGATCGCAAATCCGGCAATTGGTTTAAAAGATATAATCTGCAAAAGATTGGCGATCAAACAAGTACAAAAGAAAACTAACTAGCTGCTCACGTCAGCGCTATGCACGCCGTACACATGCAAATCGGATGGCCGGTTGGGCTTTGGATCGCCGTACACGTCCACCTCCCAGACGGTCCAGATCTTTGTGTGCCTGCACACACAAGTGATTAGAAGAACGTCGGTCATCGTCTACGAGTCAAAACAACATATCGATTTATAGTTGGAGGGTAGTTGGAGGGTTGAGGACTGTCCTATTTCCATCGATGAGTCAATCCTCCTCTAAGAGCATCTCCACTGAGGCCATGTCGGCAGCTATAAGCATGCCAACATCAGCAATTTTCCTCACGTGGATGAAAGAGGAGCAGAGAGAGACTCGCGCTATAGCGCTGATGAAGCGCCGGGCTCGCTTTCAGAAAACGAGACGACTATCGCTCTCCTTGACGCCGCCATCGACTACTCTCCGGTGCTAAGCGGATCCGGTGCTCCCCGATTTTTCTCGCGGAATCCATCCCGCTCCGCCTCTCTTGGCCAAAAAGAGGGATTTTCCCCTTCCTTCCATATGTTTGGCGCCATCTCCTCCTTCCCCAAAATCCGCGCACCATCTCCCGATCTAGCTTCACCTCGCCTTCCCTGCAGCAGCCCACCCTCCACCTCCCTTCCTCTGCCAGCACCGGCGCCTCACCCTCCCATTCCCTGTTCCCCATCGCCACCCCGGCCTTCTCCATTCACACCGCCACCGACGCCTCACCTCGCCTTCCCCACAAGCCACCGCCAAGGCCACCCTCCCTTCCCACAGCCAGCACCGCCACCCTCCCTTCCCTGGTTCCCCATCGCCACCCACGGTGCCTTCTCCCTCCATTCACAGTGCCACGGTGCCTCACCTCCTTCCCTGGTGCCTCACCCTCCCTTCCCATCACGGGCCACCCTCATCTTCCCCATCTGCACTGCACCTCTCCCTCTCCAGAACCCTAATCGCCGGTTGGACCATCGCCATGAATTCCCGATCCAAGCGGGAGGTAGCTCCATCGCCGGCGCCCATGGGATATGCAGCTGCTCCTTGGTGCGTAGCCTCGTCGTCAAATGGTGAAGCTCCGCTAGGATGGTGGACCACACCTCCACCTATCAATGGAGTCTTATACCTCAAAATAGGGCCTAAACTAAAAGAATTAAGGCTCAAGATAACTATTGACTCCAGCAATTAGACCCTAAACTCAACTACCCTTTCATTTTCGTGGCAAAAGTGTTGGCGCCACAGTGCCACGCTCATCCGCGCCATTCGCCGCCACCAAGCCGCTGCTGTTCCCAAAGTGATGGTTGCCAGTGCGTGCATGCCCACCGCCGCCCATCGGCCGCTCATGCTCGCCCGCCTGCGCCACGCCGTGACGGCGCGCTCTGCTGCTACTACACCTTTCGGTTCTGCCTTGCAGCCTCTCTCGTCGCCGCGTCTTCGCTAGAGAGTCGCTTCTTCTTCCATGCAACAAAGCGGTCACGAAAATTGTAGTCATGCATGCATTCTGATTGACAATGAGAAGCGACAAACACAATTGTGTTCCATATGTTATGAAGTGCAAGAACAAAAATAATATATTGGTCATAGGGAAAAATACCGTAAGCTGTGTTTTCGTGTCCCTAGTGGATTCAGTTGATCTCACAATAGCTTCTTTGGCTGAAAGAAGTTCATAAAGGACAATACCAAAAGCATAGACATCCAACTTTGGAGAAACATCACCATAGCAATTTCATGAAGTATTTCAACCTTTGCTCGGAACTCCTTGTCTATCAGGATGTTTCCATTGTCAATAAATACAATAGCCAATTAGGCGGACCTGTAAGAGATCAAACACAACAAAATAGACAGAAAATAAGATTAGCCAATATGAATATGAAATCACAATTAGAAAACTATTCGGACAGGGAAAGTCTGATAGTATATTGCATATTGAAGGTATCCTAAATGATCTTCTCTAAACTCTAACCAATGTTTATTATTGAATTCAGAAGTAGGAAAAGTGTAAAGGTAAGTTGGCAACAGAGTTTCATTTCTATTATGTTATCTCCGAAAATCATACAATCACTAACCAGATTCAAGCGATGAACATGTGTCAAAACCTTAAGTTCGGCAAGGAATTCTTGAGTTGCATGCGTATCCATTTTCTTTATGGCAGCTTTCTGAAGAGAAAAGAGAAAAGGAATTCATTTTAAATCAAGAGCAGAATTCATATGGATCTTTTGTCTTCTTTTCCTACTTGTATGTGTCATTTCATAAAAGTCCATGTTATCAATTGATGTGTGAGATGTACTCTGCTACATTGGTTATCCATGTCCATGCTGAGAAAAAGGTTGAACTAACCTCACCTCTAAGCTCAACATACTTAACCAAAAAGATGTAATTAAAGGAGCATTCTGACATACTCTTCTATTGTTTTGTCTTGAACAGAAGGATGTTAGGCAGCAAAAGATATATGGCTAATCGTAAAGAAGATGAGGTAGATGATGAATTTGACTACTTAGTAGTTCTTATGATGGGCAAATATCAAAAGAGATTGCATCACCTATCTTCGTGGCATCATGGTTCGTTCTTGGTCATAGGACAATTAATCGATAGAGAAGATGGCCACAACAGATTATATCAAGATTACTTTGCGAGTAAAATCCAACCTATCCCGAAAACATCTTTCGATTTAAGATTTCGGATGAGGCGCTCTCTATTTAATCGGATCAAAGCAGCCATTGAAGAGAAAGATCCGTACTTTGTTCAAAAACAAAATGCCGCGGGGATTCTTGGTTTATCTTGCTTACAGAAGGTCACTTCAGCATTTAGGCAACTAGCTTATGGTGTGCCACCGACATCATGGATGAATATGTGCGGATTGGTGAGAGCATCGCTATTGAGAGCCTAAGGAAGTTTGTGAAATCTGTTTGTGAAGTGTTTGGCGATGAATATGTAAGACCTCCCAATGAAAGTGATACAACTAGGTTGCTTCATATTGGTGAACAATGTGGCTTTTCCGAATGCTAGGTAGTATCGATCAGATGCATTGGGAGTGGAAGAATTGCCCTCATCAGATGGCAAGGTATGTACTTTGGTCATGTACATGAGCCGACGATCATATCGGAGGCAAGGGCTTCACTTGATTTATGGATATGGCATGCCTTTTTGGGTTACTCGTTCGCACAATGATATCAATGTTCTACATCGATCACCTCTGCTTGATAGACTTGTCAAGGTCGTGCCCTAGTTGTGAACTATACCATTAATGGACACAAATATAACATGGGTTATTATCTAGCCGATGGGATTTATCCTAATGGTCAACATTTGTGAAGACAATAAAAGTCCCACCAAGTGCAAAGACATAACATTTTGCTACTATTCAAGAGGCACAGAGAAAAGATGTCAAACGTGCATTTGGAGTACTGTAAGCTCGCTTTTACGAAGAATGTGCAAAATCCACAATATTGACGTGGACACCTACGTACGCATCTATGAAAATTTTAGAGGGTTTAGAGATCCTGAAGTTGAGCCCAAACCACGTCGAACTGGAAATAGACAAGAGTATTTACAGCAGTTTCAACCAGCTAATGCGCAAGACCGGTCGCTCTTACCTTCCAGCTCAAAGCAGCCAGATGTAATCGTAGTGCCACCACCATATCCCAAAAATCATGGTGTTGTGATATTGTCCAGCGACTCTTAGGGGTAGATGAAGGCGTTGTGACTTGAGATCGAGATTAGGAGCTTAGAAGTGGAGTAAAAGCTAGTTAGTAGAATCACAAGCGTAGTGACATACTTTTGGTAATGTAGAACACTGATTGTAAGATAAGTATGTGTGTACTTTCGGTGTTGTAAGATAAATAGATGTAAAATAAATGTATACTTTGATATGGTTAGCTTTTGGTTGTATAGTTTTGCTGTGAATAAATATATATGGATTTTCTCTCGCAAGTTTTAACTATTAGAGTGGAATTTACGATGAGATCATCCTTGCATTAAATTAAATTTAAAATGAAGTAATGGTAAATTTGGGACGCGTTTAAAGAATAGAAGTAATTAGTGCTCTCTTTTGCTGTCAACTTCTAAATAGATTTGTGTGCAGGATGCGCCCTACAAGATCGCTTAGTCACATTTTGGAAAGCGAGGCTGACCAAAATGCTCATACCCAACGGATGAGTATTCCCACACCAGCACAGCCTAATCCACAGCATCCAGCGACTAGGACCTCGACGTCTTGAGTTCCTCGGCGTGATGCATCCGCTACCCACAATGAACAACAAATGTTCCTGATGAGCAGTTGCCAGAACCGCCAACTAGGCGCAAGTTTTGGCGATGATTGAGTAGGGAAGGCAAACTAATACTTTGTTGCTACAGCAAATTGCCCAAAGTCTAACAACACAAAATACCAATCGAGGAAGCAATGGAGGGTCAGCACAAGTATCAAAACTAAATGAATTTTTGAGAACCCAGCCACCAGTTTTCTCTTCATCATCGGAGCCACTAGAAGCGAATGGTTGGCTTCGGGAAGTAGAGAGTAGATTAACCATTGCCCAATGTGATGAAAGAGAAAAGGTTTTATATGCTTCATATCAGTTACAAGGAGCTGCAGCCATTTGGTGGGAAAGCTATCAAAGTAATTCTCGCGGAAAGGTCGAGTAGTATTATGGCCAGAATTCAAGGTAGCTTTCCGCCACACGCATATACCAGCTAGCATAATTGAAGTAAAAAGGCGGAAATTTTTGGACTTGAGACAAGGTAATATGACGGTAATGGAATACTTACACCGTTTTAATTACTTGTCTCGTTATGCTACTTATGAAGTGGCAGATGAAGCTCGAAAGGTGGATCGATTTAGGGAACACCTCAATGAGGAAATCAAGTGGGCCCTTATCACTCAAGATATTGATGATTTTCAAACTTTGGTCGACAAAGCAATTCGAGTGGAGCATGGAAGCAAAGATGTTTTGGAAAGCAGGAAGCGCAAATGGCTTGCGCGTAAGTCTGCTGGTGCGTGTCCTTCCAGGCCACAAGGTGGGCAGTCGACATATGCTCGTCGACCCCTGCTACAGATTCAGAGGACCCAGCGTCCAGCACCGCAAGTTCAGCGCTATCAAGGGCAAGTTGCTCGCGCTCCCCAACAACAGCCGCAGTGGTTCACTCGACCTTCGCAGCAAACAAGGGTGACAACTAGCACTCAGAAGCAAGTGCCTAATGTTACCTGCTTCCACTGCAATGAGCGAGGGCATTATGCCAACTCATGTCCTAAAAAGAAAGCAATGCAAACTCGCACGCAGGTCCAAGGGAGATCACAGGGAGTTGGGAAACAGCAGACTCAAAGGCCAGTTTCAATGCCAGCCCAAGGTGATACTCTTGGGCACTTGCATCATGTCACTGCCGAAGAGGCCCAGGACGCACCAGATGTCGTGCTAGGTATGCTTCTTGTCCAATCAGCTCCTACTTTAGTGTTATTTGATTCTGGAGTCTCACATTCATTCGTTTCTAAGAAGTTTTCAGAGCAAAATCATTTGGAGGTTTCTCTTTTACCTGCTTACATGGTTATTCAATCACCTGGAGCCACCATTAGGACTAGAAAGTTTTGTCCTAATGTTAAGATAGAAGTAAGGAAAGTATTGTTTTATGTTGATCTTATTATAATAGAAACATCAGGACTGGACGTAATTTTAGGAATGGACTGGTTAGCTAAACACAAAGGTTGCATAGATTGTGCTAATAAATCAGTAACTCTCACAAACCAAGGTGGTGTTCGTGTAGAATTTCTGTCTACTACTAAGATTTCCCCATCACAACCAGTTCTATGTTCTGTATCTGCTGTAGAAATTAATCAAGTACCCATAGTTAATGAGTATCCTGATGTATTTCCTAATGAATTGCCGGGAATGCCACCGGACCGTGATATGGAATTTGTTATTGATCTGGTGCCTGGAATTGCACCGATATCCAAGCGCCCATATCGAATGCCTCCTAATGAATTGGTGGAATTAAAGAAGCAGCTTAAGGATCAGTTGGATAAAGGTTTTATTCGCCCTAGTACATCACCCTGGGGCAGTCCAGTTCTATTTGTTGAGAAGAAAGATGGTGGTCTACGTATGTGCGTAGACTATCATGCATTAAATGATGTCACCATCAAGAATAAATATCCACTTCCTTGAATAGATGATTTATTTGATCAATTGAATGGTGCTCAAGTATTTTCAAAAATTGATCTCAAACTTGGTTATTATCAATTGAAGATCAGACTGTCTGATATTCCCAAGACTACTTTCACTACTCGTTATGGGTTGTATGAATACACCGTAATGTCATTTGGACTCACAAATGCTCCAGCAAGTTTTATGAGTCTGATGAATAAGATCTTTATGGAATATCTAGATAAATTTGTGGTGGTCTTCATTGATTACATTCTGATTTATTCCAAAAGTGAAGAAGAACACATTCAACGTTTGCGAATGGTTCTTAATAAACTGCGAGAAAACAAGCGTTATGCCAAATTCGAGAAGTGCGAGTTTTGGCTAAAAGAAGTGGCATTTCTTGGACATGTCCTATCTAAAGGAGGGATTGCAGTTGATCCCAGCAAAGTACAATCTATATTAGCCTGGGAAAGACCACAATCAGTTCCAAAAATTCAAAGTTTTCTAGGACTGGCTGAATATTATCACCGGTTTATTGAGAACTTCTCCAAGATTGCAAGACCATTAACTCAGCTTCTGAAGAAGGAAAAGAAATTTGTTTGGACTCCAAAATGTGAGGAGAGTTTCCAAGAATTGAAAAAGAGGTTAACAACAGCCCCAATGCTAGTGTTACCTGATATTCATAAAAGCTTTGAAGTATATTGTGATGCCTCACATCTTGGTCTAGGATGTGTGTTAATGCAAGAGGGGAAGGTTGTCGCATATGCTTCCCGACAGCTCCGCCCTCATGAGCAGAATTATCCCACACATGATCTGGAGTTAGCCGCTGTTGTTCATGCTTTGAAAATATGGTGGCATTATCTTATTGGAAACCGGACTGAAATATATACAGATCATAAGAGTCTCAAATATTTCTTCACTCAGCCAAATTTGAATTTGAGGCGGAGAAGATGGCTAGAGCTGATTAAAGACTATGACCTTGGCATTCATTATCATCCAGGAAAGCCAATGTTGTAGCAGATGCTCTCAGTCAGAAACTTTATTGCACCTGGATTTCTAATCAAGCTGATCTAATGAATGAATTTCAAAAACTCAATTTGAATCTAGTGGAAGATGGTTATGTAGCTGCTCTTGATGTGCAACCTACCCTTAAAAGCCAAATCAAAGCCGCACAAGTTAAAGATGAAGCCATTGTTAAAATTCAGAGAAGGCAAGGAATCTGAATTCACTGCAGATTCAAATGGAATAATATTCCAAGGAACTCGTATTTATATACCAAATGATTCTGAAATTAAGAAATTAATTCTGTTTGAAGCACATGAGTCACCATTGTCCAATCACCCTAGAAGTACGAAAATGTACCAGGATCTTAAGAAGGAGTATTGGTGGCCTGGTATGAAGAAGGATATCGCTGAATACGTTGCCAGATGCGATGTATGCCAGCGAGTTAAAGCTGAATATCAACGTCCAGCCAGACTTCTTCAACCATTGCAAATTCTAGAATGGAAATGGGATGACATTAGTATGGATTTTATCACTGGTTTACCCAAAACTCAAAAAGGAAATGACTCCATTTGGGTAATTGTTGATCGATTGACAAAAGTAGCTCATTTTATCCCTGTCAGAACTACTCATTCCGGGGATAAATTAGCTGAACTTTGTATCAGCAATATTGTGAGTTTGCACGGAGTCCCAAAAACAATTGTGTTTGATCATGGCTCATAGTTCACATCTCATTTTTGGGAAAAACTGCATAGCATGTTGGGAACCAAGTTGAATTTCAGTACAGCCTATCATCCTCAAACTGATGGGCAAACTGAAAGGACAAATCAAATCCTAGAAGATATGTTAAGAGCCTGTGTGTTATCTTATAGCACCAACTGGGAAAAATGTTTGGCATTTGCGGAGTTCTCGTACAATAATAGCTTTCAGTCAAGCCTACAAATGTCACCATTTGAAGCTCTTTATGGAAGGAAATGCAGAACACCTTTATTTTGGTCAGAGACTGGAGAGAGGCAATTCTTTGGTCCAGATCTCATTCAGGAAGCCCAAGAGCATGTAGACTAAATAAGAAATCGACTGAAAGAAGCTCAATCTCGTCAAAAGAGTTATGCCGACAATCGTCGACGTGATTTGAGTTTCGAAATCAATGATCATGTTTATCTTAAGGTTTCACCACTTCGTGGTATTCGCCGTTTCCAAATCCGAGGTAAATTGGCGCCATGATATATTGGGCCATACCGTATCATTGAGAAGATGGGGGAAAAGGCGTATAAACTGGAATTACCATCTCAGCTATCCAGTGTTCATAATGTCTTCCATGTATCGCAATTAAGGAAATGTCTTCGCCTTCCTTCGAGCTCACCCACTAGAAGAGATTGATCTGCAACCTGATTTAACTTATCGGGAGCATTCGATTAGAATCTTAGAAGAAGTCGAGCGCCACACTCGTAATAAGTCCCACAAGATGAACAAGGTTCAATGGAGCAATCATTCAAGAAGAAGCGACATTCGAACGGAAGATCAACTCAAGGAGGAATTTCCTAAATTCTTTTAGACATAGTTTCCTTAGACCCGCCAAATCTCGGGGTCGAGATTTTTGTAAGGGGGGTAGATCTGTAACAGCCCAAAAATTGAAGAACAGTAAAATATAATATTTAAACTTGGATGTGAATATTTTAGAATTTTCTTGATGTCCTTGGTTTTATTTGAGTTTCTTGGATTTTATTTGTGTTTTTGTGTTGCAAAAAATCAAATAAAGAGGAAATAAAGAATGAAAAGGGGAAAAGGCCAAGAATCAAAAAGCAAAAAAAATGGAAAAATTGGTTATGAGATCTTGAGCATGCAAATAAGCTATTTAATCCATCAAATGAAATTTTGCACATAAAGGAATGAAGAGATAAAATAAAGGACAACTTTTACATCAAAATGATGCATTGTTAGAATTAATATAAAATATTGGAATCACAAATGGAGCTGTAAAATTGCCATGCAAACGTCAATTCTATATATACATCTATAAAAAATATCATAAATTAATAATGTGGGTTATGACTTTTTAAAATTTAAAAACTGAAAATCTAAAAAGTGGAAATTGCCATGTTAGAATTTTCATTAAATAATTCAGTAATGTTTTGAGCTGAAAATTTTACAGTAGAATCGTTAGCTAAATAAATTTGAAAAACAAAATTTCAAAATAATAGACTTCATTTTCTCTCAAAGAAAAATTAAAATCAAAATCAGAATTTAGAGCGATCCATCGTTGTAAGAATATTAATAATTTTTTGGTAACTTAGTTTAATCTCAAAATTTTACCAGGTGATAAGCTCTGTTCAGTGACCCCGGTCAAAAAGTTTGAAAATTTTCTACTCAATTTGATAGCCCAATAAAAACAGGGACAACACTGATTGAACCGGAGCCGTCCCCTTTCTTTTGACCTTTCTTTGACATGTGGGCCAACTTTCTCCTCCGCTTACGCTCACATGACAACGGGTTAGAACCTTCGGTCACCGCGGTGGTCTTGCCCATCCATCGTGCACAGCTCCTCTTTCCTCCTCACCTTTCTCTGTTAGCCCGGCCGAGTCGAGAAGCTCCCAACGCCAAAGTCAGCCGAGCTCAATTCGGTGAACTGCCTCGCCGTCTGGTCCCTTCGCCGCGTTAGCCTCATCTCATCTCAGCCATGGTCAAGCCTCGAGGTTCTCGCGCCATACCGCTTCATTTAAATGCCGCGCCACCTTGCCGTTCCTTTTCCTGACCCGAATGGAGCAGCGCCGCACGTCCCAGCTTCGCACTTCACCATGGTCAGCCATAAGTATTGCCTCAGTGTCGCATCGTGAGCCTCCTTTTCCCCTTAGCCAATAGCGAGCTCGTTCATAGCTTCCTCTTCATTTCTTCGCCACTGTCCACCGAGAGCCAGAAGAGGGAGGAAACCAGTGATTGCCCCAACCCGAAGGTAACCCTTGAATCGGTTCAACCATGAGCTTCGCCAAAGGTGGTCTAATCCACTAACCGAGCTCCAATTTTATCGCTTTTGCCCACAGATCACCTGAATCCACCATCTTTCTTCTCCGACTCCAGTGAACTGTGTGTAACCATCCTTGCTCACTCTTCGTCTCCGCTCTCAGGTGAAACGAAGTCTCCTTGCTTCATTGGTGCTCGCCGAACCTTTTTCCAAGCCAGCGGATCGCCGGCGACAAGCTGCACGGAAGTGGCGGCACGCGGCAACATGTGCTCGACGCGGCACCATGTTCTCAGTGGTCTTAGCCCGAATGAGTACCACCGCTATACTCACCTTGTTGCGCTGAAGCTGTAGGTGTAGCCCATTCCGCCGCTCCGGTGATAGTTCGCGGCCAAGCAGGTCAAACCGAAGCTTCCTATTCTGTCGTGACATGCGGGTCCCAAATCGGTGCTTGAGAGAGAGATCCAAAAATGGAAAGCGTCTTTCTCTTGTTGAAAAGCGTACTTTCCGTTTTTAGTAAAATCCTAATTTTTGAATGATTTTCAAACTCGAATTGCTTCAAATTGATATAACTTTTGAACTAACAATTCAAATCAAGTGAAATAAATTTATAAATTCATCTAAAATCCATTAGATTCATAATATGCAAAAAATATTTTGAAAAGAATCACTGTGCTTTTTTTAGTAAATAAAATACATAAGAATAGCTTAATGCATTAAGAAAATTTATTATTCAACTTTAGGCAAAATGAAGAAAAATAAATTTTTATGAGATCCTTATACTGTAAAGAGACCAAATATGCAAAATAATTTTGTTTAAGTTAAGTCGTTTTATTTATTTAATAAGTCTTTAAGTAAATGTAGTATATACATGATATTTAATGTGTATATACTTTGCATAAATGGGAATGTTGCATAGTAAGAAGTAGTAAAAACGAGAATTAAATAAGTTCAATAATGGCATAAGATTTAGTTGTGATCTGTGGTTGTACATGCATGTCATTGCATTTATAATCAATCATGCACTTGCTATCATATATATTGAGTGTTCATATATATATATATATATATATATATATATATATATATATATATATATATATATATATATATATATATATATATATATATATATATTTATCTAGCAATGAAAGTTAGTATTAATAACTAGAATTTTATTAAAATATTGCTTTGAATCTGAATCCAAATTAAGGGGTAAGAATACTGTTTAGACCTGAATTGATTAAATCATTATAATCTTAATTTTTGCATCTTGAATTTGAAAATATAAATAAAAGAATTCATAATTTTTGCATCTTGAATTCGTAAAATAAAGATAATGAATTCATGTAAGCAAATCTATTTTGTGTGTTGAGTTTTATTTGTTCTTGCTATCTATTTTCTTTTTGCCCTTTTTATTTGTCGATTTCTATTTCGCTTTGTTTTATTTACGTGTAGACGCCGACGCTAGACGAGGAGGAAGACCTTGTCAGAGATCCAGATTTTGAGCCGATAAAGGCAAGAGCAAGGCAAGCACCTCCTTGATCATGTTGATCCCAAGATTTCACCTACAATATGTTGTTTTTGCAATCAGATTATGCATATGAGTAATTCCCAATAAAACTGCTATGTTGTGTAGAATAAGAGTTATCCCTGTGTAATATGGATTTCCTTTAATCAGATGACAATGTGAACCTTGTAACCTTAAGTATGGTTTAGACATAAATTAATGTCACTTCGGGTATAATCGTTAGTTATTATATCTGCTTAGCCATGCTTCAAATGTAACTGGTTCATTTCCAAAATTTGTTTAAACTGAACAACTGCCATTTGGAAAAGGTTGCTAGTAGTTTAATAAAAACCCAAAATAAAACTATGGTTTCGACGTGGGCGATTATTGGCAACAACCGGGTGTGCAAAGGGAATTGCACGTAGTGTAGGGTGAAGTGTCGCCCATGTCACATTAAGGACCGAGCAATGGGACGCTATTGATCCAAGATTTCCGTGCAACCACAAGGGCTATTATGGGGTAGCTTTAGCCTATTAAGTTATTTAGACATGGCTTTGTTTTTTTGGACAGGCGGGAGCTAGCACGGGCATTCCGGTCAGTTTTGCTTGAAGGGGTTTCTACTTGCCAATGCAACGGTGTACGTCCTGCCGTGTTCAGAAACGTTGTGTTGGGTGTGTTGAAAGTGGATCCACATCTCGCGTATGTGTTTCTAGTTCTATGGCGGGGAATAACGTCCCGGGCTGATTCAAAGTCATGTCTAGGTAATGTAACGGCTCAGATGATCTCCTTTGTCGGCACATCTAAGGAAGTGTGTCATATGGCCTAGCAAAAAGGTTGATCATTTCTTGTGGGTAAAGTTGTACACCTCTGCAGAGTATAAATCTAATCGATTAGCCGCGCCCGCGGTCATGGGCACTTAGTGAAGTCATTCCAATACTAGATTTTGGTATTTTCTGAAAAGGTGGTTTTGTTTTGAAACCGTGTTTGGCAACCTGTTTTATGTCCAAAGGAATCACATGTATGGCTATTCAGTTGGGTAGACTGGTTGTGGATTAAATTTACTTTCGTGAAAGTTTACATTGTTCTTAGCGATTTCATAAAATTTGGTTTGCAATATAATAATAACTTATGATTTACATTTCTTTGAGCAAATGCAAAATAACTTAGAGGCTATCTTTGATTAAGCTTGCATGATTATTTACTTGCATTTGTAAATCACTATCAAGTCTTGCTAAGTACCAATGTACTCAAACTTGCTATCTACACTGTCTCAAAGGATGAAGATTCAGTCTTGCCAGATGATGCATACTTTCAGGCAGGTCGAGGGGATTTTGATGACGATTTCTTCTAGGGGTTGGCCCAGTCTGATGCCTGAGGGTAGTTTGGGCAATCCACTTGGGTTTTGGTTCTTCTAGCTGTCGTTTTGTTGCTACTCTGTTATTATATTAAGTGATGTACTGTATTCTGTATAATAATCTTGTGTAGGTTATAAATATCCTGTTCTGGTTGTGATATTATTGTTGTAAACATGTGTGTACTAACTACTGATCTAGGGACAAGTACTGTATACACATGTAGGTTCCTGTTCCTTATACGGGGTCTCACATGATTTTACCCAACCGTTTGTGTTGAGGTGTCTAATATAATCCTTTTTGTAGTAGTGGGACCACTGTCTGGACCATATCGAGACGCTGCCGTATGTATCAATGATAGGTGGGGTTAGGGTTCATATGTCCGTGACACAATGAGTGATATATAAGGGATGATGTTAACTTTCCGTGTCATATAAGGAATTACTCCATAAATATAAGCTGTATTTTGACTATGCATAAGGATTAAAGTTACGTGAAATTGAGAAAGACATGATAGAAAATGACTTGCATACCTCTCTTAATTGTCTTGAAAGATGAGTGATAATACTTTATGTGGGTGTTAATGGATAAATGCGTATGGTTAAGAGAGAATAATTAGGGCATAGTAGGAAAGACTCACTAAATCTACATACAAACCTTATATTTCTAAACAAGACAATTCAAGCTATATGCCTTGTATTTATCGACGGAAGGAGTAAATAAGTAGTTAGGGGTAGTTCCCATGTAAAGACACCGTATAAAGATTTGAGTTATGTTCTGATGTAACCTCTATTGAAAACGATGATAGTCTCTAGGAGTAGTTCGCATAGCTCTGCTCGTGCAGATTTACTCTGTAGGAGCTCTCTTTTGCTTTCGTTATCTTTTCCAGAACGCTTTTGTAGAACTTGTCAGTCTTTAATAATAGAAATTGGAGAGTTTCCCACACTGTTTCCAATTTAGAGCACCTAAGTACAACTAGCCGATGCGGACCGCACCGGAAGGCACGGCAACTTAGAACAAGGAGAACCGGCGGAGCGCGCTAGGCAGGGGAGACGACACGAAGCAGCTACTCCGTCCCAAACACAACCGGAGCCAACGGCTACGGGGGCTGCACGAACTAGGCATACCTTGACATACGCAACTGGGCCTCGACAACTCGGCTCCCCCGAGGAGGCTGAGAAGGGGAGACGACAGGAGTGCAAAACGACGCCGGGCAAAGAACCATCGAGCGCATTGCTGGGGCAAGGCACCGGTGCCCCAGCAGTCGGGACAGCCAGGCAAAAGGCCACGCAAGGCGGAAAACAGACATGAACGCTCCAAGCTTGATAAAAACATTTGACAGTAAATTTGTCATGAGAATTAAGTATCCATTGCACATTATCATTATTATCATTAAGTATGACTCTGCACAATCCTACTGAAGTTCGCGAAAAAAACCCTACTGAAGTCTTATCGACATATCTTCAATGACCCACAACGTGGCAAAATTTTAACTTATCCTAACCCCCATCAATTACATCAGCCACTGTGATGGTTCACTGAAGGTGATTTCATACAGATTGGGATATTTATGGGCCAGTGAACTATTCTCAAGCCAAATGTATTCCCAAAACCTGGTTCTTCCCCCATTTCCAACTGTGCTTTTACATCAAATCGCTAGTGTATTAGTTCTGTACTTCATTAAACTGAACAGCTAGGTAGTAAGAAACATACTCTCTACGTACACAGCCTCGAATCTCTAGTGCAGTTATGCCTTTCCTTTTCCTTCTGAATCCAGTCCAAGATCGAGCCCTGCAGCCGGGCTGGCGCCTGTGCAGCCCACG
The DNA here is from genome assembly GCA_036346375.1 of Guadua angustifolia. NCBI lineage: Eukaryota > Viridiplantae > Streptophyta > Magnoliopsida > Poales > Poaceae > Guadua > Guadua angustifolia. The sequence continues at coordinate 170,580 of JAYEVE010000632.1, read as the reverse complement.
AGTTGAGGAGTTCAGTGATAACAATTAATCGTCTCTGCACCTTGTCCTCTTGTCCTTGCAACAGCATCCGAACGGTTGTCTTCTCAACCTGAAGGTATGCGCTACCATGCCTGGACTTCCAGAGCATCTGATACGCCGTCGCTCCGGCGTTCCGGCGAAGGCAATCTATCGCCTTTGGCAGCATGATCTCGTCCAGCTGTTCCAACGTAATGTTTGTACACAATCCATGCTGTTCTCCCCCGTCAATCATCTCTGCCACGGAACCCCCGACGGAAGGCTGAAGGTCTTCTGAAGAAGCATGAGGCGAGCAGAGGAGACCTAGTTTCAGATACGGAAAGCCTTTCTTCTGCAGGGAGCTTGTTTTGCCTTTGATGATTGTCCTCCGTCTATTGCACCAACCAGGTAGTGAGATGTAGCCCTGCAAATACACTTTGATAACTGGTTCCAGAGAACTACATTGCAACAATTCTGATGGAACATTTGTGTTGCTACTACCACAGGGCTGCTTGTACTGGTCATGTTGCTTGCAACATAGTGGGTTTGGGCGAAACCACTGAGTAAAAACGCCGTGCATATTGTTCCAATTATGTTTACGGCTACAATAAACATATGGCACCCAGTCGAAGTCTTGCGTAGGCAGCTGAGTGAGCTTTCTCTTAACGGTTTCGGCTGTAGACTTGAAGTGACGTGTATAGAACAACTCCAAGCATTTGATTGCAATCCCAACTATGTCCGTGCTCTCCGAAAGTTGTAAGCTGAGAGCAAGGAGGAAATTATTCTCTGGTGCATCACCGTCTTTGTGGATGAAGAGCAGGCTGCCCTCTATTCCGTGCTCGGCAGTGTGGAATGGCCGTAGAGAAAACAGATGGTGTTGGTTTCCCCTTGCAAATTTACACTCTGTTGTTTTGCCTGAAAGAAGGTGCCTTACAAGAGGGTCGAAGAACAGGTATTGCCGCGGTGTGCCAGCATGCTCCAGGAATCTCAAAAAATCACTAGCAGAATCTGCGTACCACTCGAATCTTCGGACAGCGCATCTACTGGACTCATAGTTACTACTACCGCTAAAAAAAGAGGAGATGAATGACTTGGTAGTATGAGCGATCTGTTTAGGGAAGGAGGACTTCTTTACCTCCTGCTCCATCTCTTCTTCTTTCAGGATTCGTTGCTTGCATTTGTGCAGTGTTTCTTCGCACTCCCGGGCAGCACGCTTCAGCTTGCTCCGCCAACGCAGCAACACCGACGCGTCGTTGATCTTCCACTTGTCGGATGTCTCGAGTGCGGCCTCCAACTTGATGTGCGCCATCTCCAACCTTTCCATGTTCTCCTTTGCATTTGATTTGTACTCGTACTTGTCGATCACACCAGAAACGATCTGGTTAACCGTCTCCTGGATAACTGCAGAACTGACCATGTCTGCCATTAGGATTTAGCAATCTGTAGAAATCCTGCACGCTCAGCAAAAGGAAAAATAGTAGGTCACTCAACTTGATCAAGTTCTATTATGATTGCTGTGGCAAAGTGTAGGGGAAATCTCAACCTGGCCGAGTTGATTTAGTAGTAGCTAATTAAGATTGTAGGAAGGAAGTTCAATTGGGATGATAGTGGACAGAGACGAGTTGGTGTAAGTGGCTGTAAGAATACAACTGGTTGTGACAGAATTGCATGACACTGGTGAATGACAGCCGTATATTGAGAGATTTTGGAGGGGGACACCGAGGAAAGCGTCAAAGTTTGAGAACGTAGAAAAAGTTGATGGACTCTTGCGCCGAACGCGCGCTAGACCGTCTGATCGGTGATGTTGCAAAATACTCTCCACGCGACTAATAACTGCATCGGCTCGGCTCGTACAGGCTCGCTCCGTGCCGTAGCTAGCCTCCACGCGCTGCTGTTGGCCTTAATGCGCGGCTCCGCGCGGTAGCTACGCGCACGACGTCGAGGATGTTAAATTGTGGAGGAAAAGGCAAACAAATCAATAGAGGACTAGCAGAACGAGGAAGCTAGGCATGAAATGGCTGGCCACACATCAAAAGGCATCCACACCACACCACAAACACTGAACTAGTAGTAAGGGAAAGTACGTACTCCACTTACTTAACAAGGAAACTTTTTGTGGAGGAAAAGGCAAACAAATCAGTAGAGGACTAGCAGCTTATACTACCATTCTCGACCGGTTGGCAGAACGAGGAAGCTAGGCATGAATAGTAGTAAGGGAAAGTACGTACTCCACTTAGTTACAAAGGTTCAAATGGATACGGTGTTGAGAAGATTGGTGATCAAAGAAGTACAAAACAAAAGAAAAAACAAATTAAGTGGCTGCTCACAACAGCACTATGCACGCCGTACACATGCAAATCAGCTGGCGGGTTGGGCTTGGGGCCTGCATGGCGGTCGATTGAGTGGCCGGTAAAATCAAATCACGTGATGGCTGATTGTTAGAGACAGAGGATCTGATTGGCGGTTTAAAACCCGGCTCTAACTTCTCGAGAGCCACTAGTCTCTCAAACAGTTTAGTACTAGCCATATGCCCGTGCGTTGTAACAAAAATTCAATTTGCGACAAAAAGTTTATTTGCAAAGAGCACTAACAGTGGCAAAGGTGGGTAATTAAAGAGCAGCAGTAAAGGTGGGTAATTTTGATGAAGTGACGCAGGCAAAGGTGGGTAATTAAAGAGCAGTGGCAAAGGTGGGTAATTTTGATGAAGTGATGCGGGCAAAGGTGGGTAATTAAAGAGCAGTGGCAAAGGTGAGTAATTTTGATGAAGTGACGTGGGAAGAAACTCTCACATTATATAGTAGAGATTTAAGTGACTTTTAACGTAAACTAAAATTCATATATAATTAATAAAAACTAAAAGCTAAAAGTTGGGCTGGAATTGTTTTTGCAGCTTATTGCTGAGAGAAATTAGCTATTCATTAAACGATCTCTTATAAAAAATTACAGTTGTCTTTCAGCTCAGAAAATCAAAATGCAACTTTTTAGAAAAGCTACGGCTCCCAAATAGGCCCAGAGTCACATGCATGAAACCCTCGCTTTTCTAGCCCAGTAGCGAATTTTTTTAGCAAATCTAGCTCTCTTATAAGTGAAATTGTAAAAGTAGCCTTCTCCTTAGCCGAAGAAGGACTCAGAGTCGACACGTGTTACTTTCGGCGGATTAGGAGCATATGATGTCCCCAGAGCATAGCATGTCCCTCGAGTTTCCGCACTTTGGGAGCGTGGTAGCTCCTGCTGCGCTTCTAGTCTGTGGAAGGTGTCACTTGTCTACTTCGGATCCTTCTGCAGTTAGGAGGAGGGTTACTTTTACAATTTCATTCGAAAAAGAACCAGATTTGTAAAAAAAAAATCATACACGAGAGACTAGAATAGTGATCACTTCTGTTTTAAACATCTCTGTTCGCCCAATACAAGCACAGCATCCAAAAAAAAAAAACCGAGAACGGCCTTACGGCTGCAAGGACACCTACAAAATCCCTCATTGTCGTCAACATGTTACAACTGTCAACATACTACAACTCACGACGGCCGTATTTGAAGATAAGCATCTAGATTAAACCTCATTGGTTGATCTCACTTGACGAGAAGAAAAGTACCAACAGTTGCCACTACAGATCAATCCAACAATTTGGATGATAATGAAGCCATGTATTTATACATGAAAGTGTGGTACTGATTCCCTATTGATGCAAGATCAACTAAAAATAAAAATAAGTGTAGTACATATTTTCTCAATAAGATGGAAATGGACACGGAATTAATACAAGCGCGGTATGAATTTTTTCAATACAATAGAACTAGCTATGAAAATACATAGCTCGAATTCCTGATAGTAGAAAATCGATCAAGAACTCCATGCAAATCAATATAAGAGAGTATTATATTATATTGATTTTTGCCCACGTGAATTCAGAATTATTTAATGCTTCAAAACAAGCATTGTTCAATGCATCATATGAACATCGCCAGCCACAAGGCCATGGCGCGCCATCCGCATATTCTTTTTACACATTGACACAGGAAAAAAAATTTGCCGAAAAGATAATTAATCTTCAAGTCGCCGCAGTCACATTTTTTTTTTGGGAAAAAATGTTCCTTTTATCCATGCTTGATCCAGGCTTTCGACCAAGTCTTCACAGAAAAAGAAATGAAATCAATCATGTCGGACTTTGCCGGAAAGATAATTAATCCATGCTTGATGCAGGCTTTCGACGTAGTCTTCACTGCCAATTGCAAGGAAGAATGGGACAATCCGCAAGCTAAGCTAGCTACGGGAAATCTCACACGGTAAGTACACGAGCTTAGACCGGAATTAATTCCGGATGCTCTCACTTTCATCTCATCGTCAGATAAATTAATCGGATGCTCTTACTCTCATCTCATCGTCAGACAAATTAATCAGGCTCTCGCTCGTCCATGCCTTTAAACGAGTGGTGTAGCTGATATCTTGAAAAACACAACATCGCTATCACAAGAGAGCAGGAAACATACTATGATTTTAATTTTTAACTTCAAGCTCAAATTTCACAAAACTAGGTTTTTTTTACAAACTATCAGAAAACTATAGATTTTAATATTTCACAAAACTATAAATTTTAGAAAAACTTGTTTCACGAAACTACAGACTTTTATACAAATTATCAGAAAACTACATATTTTAGCTTCCATTTCATTAAACTATAGATTTTAGAAAAACTTGCATCACAAAACAACAGGTTTTAGAATTAATTGTTTCTTGTGATGGATCTGACAGTTTGGGCCCACATAACAACCTCACATGTGAGTAAAACGGGAAATAAGGGCGTGTCAGATAGCCATGTGGGCCCACACCGTCATATCCTTTAAAAGAGATGGTTAATTCTAAAAATTGTAGTTTTGTGAAATAAGTTCTTCTAAAACATATAGTTTTATGATACAAATTCTTTCAAAATATGTAGTTTTGTGAAATAAAAGCTAAAATATGTAATTTTCTCGATAGTTTATATAAGAAACTGTAGTTTTGTGAAAAGTTCTTCTAAAATCTGTAATTTGTAAAATAGAAGCTAAAATCTATAGTTTTCTTCGATAGTTTGTAAAAAACATATAAATTTGCTAAATTTACTCTTTCCAGAACTCTTTTGTAGAACTTGTCCGTTTTTAATAATAGAAATCGGAGAGTTTCTACGCTATTTCCAATTTGCAGCATGTAAGTACAATTTATATGGCTTAATCTGGTTTTTAGAATACACTATTGGCTTGATATGGCTTAATCTGGCGCACACCATAGTAATACATGCTTAATTTGGTGCAACCCTCCAATTTCCAACTATATATACACTATTTGCACGATGTATATTGATGCGATTTTGGTGTAATCACCGTGCAAAAGTTTCAAAAATATTGAAAAAAATCATGGAAAATCATCATCATTTTCATCAAATTCGTCCTATGGTAGAAGTTACAAAAAGACAAATTTGGGGTGCATTTGAACTATTCAAGTTTGTCAGAAATTTGTCTTTTTTATTACTCTTAACATAGGACGAATTTGATGATGAAATTTTATATGTAGATGGGGTAAGATGAGATGTACATCCATGATTTTTTTCAGAATTTTTTCAAACTTTTGTTAGTAGGATTGCACGGTGATTGCACCAAAATCATGATTACACTGGATATGTCCCCGTAGATATAGCCCTTTTCTTTTGAAACAGAGGGTAACCCTCCTATTACTTATTATTAGAAACTAACAAGTTCTACAAATGAATCCACAATAATTATTGGTAGCGTAAAAGAGCTCTAGTTTTAATAGGGAGTTTAGCCTTCCACAGGAATTTATGTGGGAAGCCACCACCCTGCACTCTCAAAGCCTGATGAAAAGATTAATTTGACAATAAATTTACCATGAGAACTAAACATCCATTGCACAGCATCATTATTGTCATTAAGTACGACTCCAGCATAATTATACTGAAGTTCTCAGAAAAAAAATCTACTGAAGTCTTTTTTTTTAATGGAAAGTGGCAGGAGCTCTGCCATGCATTAAAAAAGGAGCAGAGTACACCCGAACGAGAAAGCTAGAAAAAACAAAAACAAGACTCCCGACTAAAACTGAACAGAGAGGAGAGAAAAGAAAAAAAAAACAAGATAGAATGGAACGACTCCCGACCCCAAAGGGTCACAATTTTTGGAAAACTCCGGGAAAAAGTGAAGCGCCTAACACTAGATGTGTGAGTCTATAGATTTTTAGAAATCTACTGAAGTTTTATCCGAATATTTTCGCTGTAACATCCTGAAAATTCAATAAAGTGGAAATAAATATTTTAAAATTGAAAATATTTATTTCTGAGTTTCTTGGCATTATTGAATTTTATTTGGATTTCTTTGGATTTATTCTTTGCATGAAAATCCAACAAATAGAAATAAAGAATGGAAATCCTCCAAACATTATCTGAATCCAAGAAAATTGCCATGAGAACCCCGATCATTCAATTAAATCATTTTATCAGCAATTGAGATTTTATGCATAAAATATTGAAGAGATAAAATGGGAAGACAACTCTTAAATCAAAATAATGTATTGTCGAATTTTAATAAATTATCAAGCAATATCTTGAGCTAAAATTTTTACATAAGAATACTTAGTTCAAATCAATTTGAAAAACAAAGTTTCAAAAAGTTGTAAACATAATTGAATTGTCTGATAATTCAAAATCAGAAATTAAAATCCTGTGCATTGTACAGTGTCAAAATTTTAGTAAATAATCTACTAATTATTTCGATCTAAACTTTTGTCGAGATCATCTACTTCCGTAAGAGACGCACAAAAGTATAAAAAGTCTCTTATGAAGATTAGTCGGTGAATTAATGCAAGATTAGTGCACTTTCCGTGAGTCAATCCTTAAGCCAATTTCTTGCCTCTCTTTCTCGCCATGTGGGTCCCACTCACCACCTCATCTCATCTTCTCTCGCTTGTCGACCAAAGTGGAGCCGATTCTCTCGAAGCACCGAGTGGCGACTACCACCGATCATCGCCACGAATCCCACTCACCGCCGCAAATCTTGACTACAAACCACACCGCAAGGACCTCCTCTTCATTCCCTCCACTCCTTCTTCCTTCTCCTCAAGCTAGCACATGAAACTCCCCAGCATTGCCGCCATTCCCGTAAGCTCTGAGTCCGGGCGCCAGGGAAATCCAAGCAAGGAGACGACCATTCCCAAATCCTCTTGCAGAGTGCATCACCAGCACCGCCGATCCGAAGCCCTCAACATTTCTTGAGCCCTCCATGCGAAATGTTGCTACTCCCTGCGCCTCTTCTTCTCCATGGTCGGCCACCGTGGCGGACTCTCACCACTCTCCCACGGAAGAGGTACCGAGATGAACTCCTTGATACCCCGTGATGCCATACATGCTACCAATTCGAGCCTCACGCTCGATTTCTTTCTCCACCGAGTCACCGCCATGGCCGCCACTGAGCTCAAGGCGCCATTGGTATCTCCCGACGAATTGACTTCACCCACGGATGCGCCTCGTCGAGATCTCCTCCTGTGCTGCCGCCTCACGGGAAGATCGCCGAGTGCCGCCGCGCAAGCCCTAGATGCTCCTTTCTCGTTTCACTCTGTGAACCGAGCGGGAGGTAGGAGAAGCTTCGGTTGGCGCCTTTTGTCTCGTATATGCGATTTTCGGTTTTCATGATTCTCAAATTCACTTGATAATCAATTAGCAAGATTCTGCTGCAATATTACTTCAATTCCAAAGAAAATAAATTTGTATATTCATCTAAAATCAAGAAGAATATAAATATGTAAAAACATTTAATTCTTGACCTGCAGAATAATTATTTATATTAAACCATGGTTATAATGCTAATATGATTTTAATGAGAAATTGTGAATAATAGTAACTGAAATGGTGAGATAAATATTAATGCTAAGCTAGGATCATAATGTATTTAAATATCCAAAAACATTAAATTCTGAGTCACAAAGCAATTATGAAAATTTAAGATTTGAATAAGCTCAATTATGTATATTATTGCTTGCATAGAAAATATAATTCTTACAATCATAAAATAAGTTCTTGTTGTCTCTCGAATCATGATAAACCCGTAAATGTAAAATCCTATAATGATTGAACTCAATTTAACTTAATTGTTTCATAACCCTTAAGGAACCCTATTATGGCCATTAATAGAAATGAGGGTATAATAGTTCATAAAATCATATAAGAAATGATTATGTGCTTCGGGATTTCAATGAGCCGATCATGCCGAGATATTAAATATTTGGAACTAAGTTTATGTATTGCATTGTGACCATTAACAGACCTTAGTGTGAACATTAGTAAGAATAGTAGCATGATAGCTCATAAAATGGTAACAACATTTTGAATAAGTTCCTGGAAACAGTAAGGGTATGCAAAAATAGTTAGGATAAAGCTTAAACTGCATTCTTTTAATGAAAGAAAATATTAATTATAACAATAAGTAAATAGATAACCTATTGCAATTAAAGCTAAAATAATGCCAAACCAACTTTAAATCATTTCTAGGATCTCTACCGCTAACACCAAGAATGAATTAAGGATCATGTGTAATGTAGTCAAAACTCAATATGTAGTTGGCCGATTTAAGGTTTCAAATGTGGTCATTTAGTCTATTTCAACAATAGATAAAATAACTCATCCAAGTACTAAAATCAGTAAAATCAGTTTAGTAACACTCTACAAAGTTTATACTACCATATTCTGTAAAAAGAATCATATTCCATTAAGGTTTGCCTATTTATCTCATCAGATCAAAACCCTTAAGTGTTAACCCTTTTGATTCACCTTTTGGCCGATTCCGAATAACGTTAACTTTACAATATCACTTAAGCCTTTTCATCAATGATAATAATGTATCAGCTAAAGCCTAAAATTTATGGAATCAGCTTAGGATTTTTATACAAAGTATAAATCATCTTATTATGAAGAAATAACCATGTTTCATCATGTTCTGCATATTAATCCGAATAGCCTAAAACCTTTAATCGTTAATCCGTCAATCCCTTTCTTGCCGATTTTGAATAGTATAGTCCTTAAGTATACCATGAACCCTTTTAGCGATAAGAGTATAGGCTCACCAAAATCCAAAACATATGGAACTAGTTTAGTAGTGTTCTTCAAAGTGTAGACTACCCCATTATAAAAAGATAATCTCATTTGGCTAAGGATTTCATATTAATCTTAATAGCTTAATATCCCTAAGTAATCACATTACCTTAGACCGTAATATGAATAATCGAATTGTAGTTTCATTAAGGAAACCTGTAGTTAAGTCATTTGTATCACCAGAACCTTCTCAAATGTTATGGAAAAGTTAGCAGTAGCTCAAATCAATAGACTCATCTTGTATAAAGCTAATTCTAAGCAAAGTCAAATAAAGATGAATGACAAATCATTGAAAGCTTGTAACTAATGATCAATCTAATCAATCTTTGCATCTTGAATTAGTAAAATAAAGTAAATAAATCCATAAAAGAGCAATCCCTTTCTTGCAAAGAGTTTTATTTGTTCTTGTTATCTATTTCTTACGCCTTATTGAAGTTAGTGTTTTTGGCGTTATTTCCGCTGATCGACGTAGAACCCGACGTTGTTGTTTTCATCGTCGCTCTTCGTCAACCGCAATCCTCGCTTCGCCGTAAGCAATAATTAAGCAAGGCAAGCATCCTTTGACCATATTGATCCCAAAGATTTTATATTCCTTTTGTGCATCAAATTGTTTTATGCATGCGATAACTTTATGTAAATTGCTATCTTGTGGATTGGTAGTTATACCTGTTGTCTTGTGAATCTCCTTTGATGCTTTATGAACATGTGAACCTTGATAACCATAGATTGAGGTTAGGCACTACTTAATGTCATCATGGGTATATGCATTCATTTTATTCATGCTTAGTCATGCTTTAGAATCAATGATGTACATGATCAACTCAATAATTGTTTCAAAACATTGAAAATGTCATCGCTGGTGGTGGGTACTTTGATTAAAAACCCAAAAAGAAAACTATGTGTTGATGCGGCGATTATTGGCACAGCTTGCCAGTGCGAAGTAATTGCACGAGTGTAGGGTGAAGTGTCGCCGTGTCACAACTAAGGACCTAACGTCGTGTTGTATGATCCAAGAAAATCCGTGACAAACCACGAGGGTGAGGATGGGTTAGCCTTAGCCTATTAAATTGTTTAGACATGGCTTTGCTCATTGGTAGGCGGAGCTAGCGAGGCATTCCTAAGACGGATTGCTTGTGAGGGGCTTCCATGCAGTCAGATGGGTAATTGCTCGCCGGTAACTGCACGCCTTGCCATGGACAGAGACGGTGTTGGGTGTGATAAATGTGGATCCACGGCTTGGGTGAGTGTCTCTGCTTTCAGGCGAGGGTTAACGCCCCGGCTGGGTAAAGCCTTGTCTAGGAATTTAATGACTATGTATGATCGCTCATTCGCATACTCTTGTATGGCGATCCACCACCGACGTGGTGAGTGGATCATTCTTGTGGGTACATGCTTGTACACCTCTGCAGAGTTTAAATCTAATTGATTAGCCGCATCCACGGTCATGGGTGTCTTGGTGAACTTGCACGAGTTAAATGTTTTATTGTTTCCAAAAGGGTTTATTTTACAAGTTAGCTTACCCCACGATGACCCAATGCTATACCGTGTGGGCAAGTATTGAATCATTACAGCCTCGTGTGACAAAGAATCGATATATGCCATGCGATGGCAAGGTTTGATTCGCCGCCACGCCATGGAGGACGGTGAGTGTTATTATGCTTTACTTATTTGTTATCGATCAATCTGCTTTTATAAATTCCGCTTGCAAATAACTTTATTTACAAATTCAAATCTCGCTTATGCAAATTAACCAGTAGTAGCCTCCTTTGAAATGGCCCGCATGTATTGTAGGTTTTGTTTAAGTCTTGCCGAGTATGTAAAATACTCACCCTTGCCTAATTATATTGTAGGTGTTTGCTAGCGCAGCTTCGAGTCTCTTTTCGTCGTAAGTTATGGATTTTTCTTCATCGTATTCTATCTGAAGTTTATGCTCGGTCGCTTACTTCATGGATTGATGGGCAAACCGCAGCTATAGCTTCTTTTCACGCTTTATTCTCTCAATTGTAATATTATTTGTATAATCGCTGCTTAATTATTAAAATGTATGGTTGTGATTTCCAATTGTTGTAAACATGTGAGTGCTAGCATCGATCCAGGGAATAGCACAGTAATCACATGGAGGTTCCTGTTCATCCGAACGGGGTCTCACATTCGCTGACCCCACAAAGTGGCGAAATTTTAACATATCCCAACTTCCATCTATCACATCAGCCACTGTGACCGTTTCACTGAAGGTGATTCCATATAGATTGGGATGTTTATGGGCCAGCGAACTATTCCCAAGCCGAATGTATTCCCAAAACCTGGTTCTTTCCCCATTTCCAACAATGCTTTTACATCAAGCATAAAAACGCTTGCTTAATTTTCATTAAACCTGACCAAAATTGAGAATTCCCAATTTTGCAGCCCACCTGAGTGATTGTTTTTGAGTTAAGTATTTCTTCCTAAGCATTTCTTGCTGAAGTCTTATGGGAGGTGCTTCTATGTATCATTTTTAAATTTGTACAAATATTAAAGTATAAATTAAAGTTAGACGGTGATTACTTATCCTTCGCTTGTTTCAAATTTATACAATTTGTATTGATGGGTGATTAATAGAAGCACTACTCAAGTTGTATATATAGTTTATATGCTGCTCGAATTGACTCATTACATTAGCATGATCTAGAACTTGGGGTATTAGTTTTGTACTTCATTAAACTGAACTGCTAGCTGATTTTTTTTAAAATAATATTATTTTATTTACAAATTGCGATATTAATACACGGATTAAAAAAAATTGCAGAAATAATATGCAGTCGCCACACCGCTTATTATTAATAAGTAGTTGCCAAACCATTCGGCGACAATACAAGCATCGCCTAAATGGGCGACAACAAATGATCACCCTACTCCCATGTTAATACTGCTTTGAACGGTTAATCAATGAGGTCAGCCGTTGTCGCCACACGGTTCGGCGACCACTAGTTGTCGCCAATTGGTTCGGCGACTATGGATGGTCGCCAATTGGTTCGGCGACCACTAGTCCAATGTAAAAATTCGAGATTAAATTTCTTTACTGTGTAAAAATTGGAGATTAAATTTCTTTATAATGTTGGAACGTATAAAATTTATAAAATATTAAAAAAGTAATATAATATTAAGGCAGATATTATGTACATTAATTTCGTTCACAAATTCGTGTTAACCTTGAAGCATTAACTAATAAAAATGGTACAATAATTTTTGTAAAATTTGAAAAATATACCATGCGTTGCCTCCTCAGACCCTCGCCTACTATGTCGCCATCGATGAAAATCTACCCTCTCTAGCCTCAGAAAAATTGAGTGCAACTCACGTAGCCTTCATTTCAAAATATAGAGCGATTAGAATTCAAATAGTCTTTCAAGTAAACTTTGGCCATTAATTTATGTTATAATATATTATGAATTGTTACTTAAACAAACAATAATTGAAAGATCGGTGAAATATGAATCAATTGATATCTCTTTTGTAAATTAAATATGAACATATTTTAACTAATTATTGGTCAAAATTTGAGCTAATAAATAATGCAAATTTCGTTGTTCTTCATTATCTTTGACGACAAATTTCACGAGAAATCATATTAAAATAGTGAATTACAAAGCGTAATAAGTATGTGAACAACATGAAGGATACAGAAACCACAGAGCATAAATAATTCGATAAACGACATTCGATAAATATGATAAAGGTCCAATATTCGTGCAAGTACATAACATATGATAAAATGATACTAGGGAAATAAGTTACATAATACTACGGAAATAAGATGTTACGGCGGAAAATAACATAGTCCACACACTTTATTACAACTTAAAATTAGGACGGGCATAACTTAACATCTACTGGGTGCATCGAGGCCATTTCCCTTTCGCCCATGCCTCTGGTGGGGCTTCTCTGGCACGACGTGCCCTCTCTCGCTTCCTCTCTCTTTCGGCCTCCTTCTCCTCTGCTTCCTTCCTCACGCCTCCTCAAGGCCACACGTCATTGAAGCTACGCCTAAACTCAGAATCCCAGCTTGTTCGATCCAGAGCCTTGGTCTTGGGTTGATTTCCTCGTCGAACCACCGCTCAAATTCACACAGTGGCGGAGGCGACTGCATGAAACTTAAATTAGCATAGTTTTATGTACAAATATTACGAAACACGTATGATTGTTACCACCGCCGAGCCTCGAGGCTCTTTCTCCTGGGTCAAGGCGAAGGCAAGACATCCAATACCTCCTCTTCCATGTCGGAGTTTCCCAAGAGTACACAAGCCCGCAGGATCTCCGCACGCACACATCGGTGGGACAACCCCGAGAGGTACAAAGAGGTCCCGTATGCAATGTTGCGCTGCCACGCCTAAATGCTCCTTCTTCTTTCACCTTCCCTTTCCCTTTCCACTTGCACGCCCTCGCATGTTCTACCGATCCTCTACTTCTTTTCTCTCTCTCTCGCTCACCCTTTCCTCGTGGTCTCGCTTGTGGGAAGGAAGGCGGTGGTGGTATGAAGGGCAATTATCGCCTTATATAGGGCCGCTTAACGCCGCTTTCAAAAGGCGGCCTGCGAAGATGTTGTCATTTCATCCGAAAAGCACAAGGTGTCATGGCATGTTGTCGTGTCGGACCGATAAAGTCGCTAGCAATGAGTAGTCACATCGCTGAAAAAGTCAAGCGCGTGTTGTCGTGGTCACCGTAAAGCCGCTAGCGCGAGTAGTCGATCGCGCTAAAAAAGTCAAGTGTGTGTTGTCGTGTCACCGGTAAAGTCGCTAGCGTGAGTAGTGACATCGCTACTGAAAAAGTCATGCGCTGCGTGTTATTGAATCGGCCGAGAAAGCTACAACGTTCGTGTTGTCATGTCGCATTGACATCGGAAAGGTAAAAAAAAGCATGAACAAAGACTATTAAAGATCAGAAAATAGCACGGAGCAAAGTAACAAAGTGAGAACAACACTATGAAAACTATAAAACAGTACAAAGAAAGAAAAATAGGACCCTAGTCGGCCACACCCCCTTCAGGACCTCGTTCTACACCCCTACCACGACCCTCTTCGCCTACGTCCGAGGCCGGTGCATCGCCAAGAGGGCGGGTGAAGCTCTGCGATGGCGCTGCCGTAGAGTCTCGAGGGTCTGTAATGCGCACCGCTGACGGTCTCGGGAGGCAACGCGCACCAGAGGTACCGTAGTCTGCTTGTGTGAATCGCTGCTTGGTGGAGGGGGCGGCGCCAATCGCTTGTGGAGGGGCGACGAATCAAGCATCAATAAGGCATCGTCCATCCAGTAGTCAAGGTCGGCGTACCCCAAGGAGTGCGGCGACAGAGAGAACTGTCCTCCACCCTGAACGTAGCTTGCACGTTCGAATAATAACTTTTAATTGTAGTTACGTAATACTTATACAAAACGTGAGTAGGTCGACTTACTTGGCGTGGGGACCATAACGGGAGGATGTGGTGGTCGCCGGCCAGACCCTCCACCACGCCTCGGGCCGGGAGGCAAAGGAATCTGAAGTTGGACTCGCCCGCCATGTGACGAGGAGCCGGGTCGGTGTGGGAATCTTGAAGGCACGCGCTGTGGTCCGGAAGAGGTGGCACGATCGAGGCGCCGACGCGTTGACATGAACCCAGCTCCACCATCCTGCGAGTGGCGCCACCACGCGTCTCACGCTTTAGTCATCTTGTCGGTGAGACGACTCGACCCAAGCGGTTTGGACAAGACATCGCTTGCCGTGCTCGTGGAGGTCCCTAGCGTGGTCCACCGCCACATACGCATAAACCGATATGCACATGGACATAGCGTAATGAATACATAATGTAATTTACAAAAATAAGACTTACCATGGCATGCATGGCCGCCCTCGCTGGCTCGGGTACAAGTCGACCACGCTTAGGAGCGTCTGGCGCGGTTCGGGAGCTCCTCCACCAAGAGGGAGACGCGCACGCGTCCGGCACGTGATCGTGCCGTCATCGCTGGTAGGACGAAGTCGTCGCGGTGTGTCTCAGCGATGACGCCGTGTTGCGCCTGCCCCATCGTGAGCCACGGCTCCATCCTCCGCACCAAGGTGGGCAGTGCTCTTCGAGGGCCCGTGGGTGGCGAACTCAAAAAAATCCAAATTGTTAGATATATGACGTAAGTATTTCACATATTTTTGGTCGAATAACTCACGGTGTACGCTCTCCCGCATGATCCCCGGCGAACAGGACCACCGGCGAAGGCGAACTGCTCGAGGACTCGGCGCGCGTAGTCCTCCACAAAGACGCCGACGACGATCTTCCTCCTCGTCGGCAAGAACCCCGGTCCCTATAGCAAAGCGCCGGAGAGCCCACCGGGCGCGTTCTTCCCGACACGGCCCGGCTATTAGGGTCCCAGATCACCGCTGCGTGCGGTGGTCCAACCCTCCGTGAAGGAGTGGTATGCGAGCGTACACTGCATTTCGCCCACCGTGGCCGCAAAGAAAAAAATATGTGTAAGCACATGCGACTGCAATTAAAATTTGATAAATGCAATTAAAGAAAATAAGTACCCGTCATCGAGTCCAAAGCGAGCCCATCATCGGCCAATCGATCTCGTCGCCCCCGTACATGTCGGCGGTGTAGTGTCGCTGGTCGACTAAGGGTCGAATTCAGGAAGCGCTTCGAATCGACCAAAATCAAGAAGAAGAGGCATCCGGTCAGGTTGGGGTCCTTGCTTCTCTTCGCGCACGCTGCCGCAAAGGGTGCGGCACGTAGCAAAGAAGAACCGCCAACCCCGTGATACCGCGGGACTGGTTCGGCTCAGCGTCGACAATAGCCCGTGCGTAGGCTATCCACGTCGCGTCGATGCTATCGCTGTGAGACATATGCACATCTCTGTTAATGGTAGTGAAATCACCATGTGCACGAAAACCACGGAACTCACCGGACCAGGTATTGACAGCATGATCCTTCAGGTAGAAAGGGGACATGTATTGCGACATGTTCATCCCAATTTGCCCACAAGCTGCGATCACATGCGAGCAGGGAATATGAAGAAGTCTTGACTTGTTGCACGTGCATTCACACCATCCAGTGGCCCCTTGGCCTAGGTTAACCTCGTGTAATAACCGCGTGTCGATTCCCAATGCCCTTTACACCGGAGAGTCACTTGCGGTACTCGATGATTCCGGTTACGCACCATATGCAAACTGAGCTTTTTGCTTGCCCTCCATGTAGGCCATCATCTGCGCAAGACAAGACGGGTGTTTGTAATGCCGTGGCATGAAGTACTGACCTCCGCATGCCTTTTTCTCGAAGTAGCCAACGATGCCGCAACATGCCTTCCAAGATGGCCACAAGTGGTAGCGACGCAGCTCGATGACCCAATTGTAAACCTCGGCTATATTCGTTGTCATGACACCAAACTGTTCAAACAGATCATAGCACAATAACTCTAATTGTTCAATCGTCGTAGCTTTGTTAATTTAGTATACTAACCCGCGCCTCAAAGGTCATGGAGCAATGCCCACTTCTCTAACGGCTCCGCCTTATCCAAAGGCGAGAAACACTTAATGTTTCTTGACGATCGCCTCCTCGATTTGAAGGATCGAACGCCCAAGGGTGTTAGCCTTTTGGGTGGGCAATCATTGGTGTTGCCGGGTTGCTTCTTCACTCTTCAATATGTGCGGTAGTGTGCTTATCCAACTCGCCAATATCGCGTTGAACTTACGTGCTCGGTTCGCTTGCATAACCACTTAAATAGGTTCATCGGTTTCTTATTCTTGAACGCCTCAAAAAATTTGTTCCCAAATGTCTCATGCACCACATTGCGCATGTCACGCCATGGAAAAGGCTCATCAAGGTCCTCCTCAGAGAGTCTTAATTGCCGAGATGATACCTTTATGATGATCATGGATGATGCACACGTTAAGGATCACGAACTACCCCAAACTTCAAATGTCTGAAAAACCACAGCCAGCTGTCCCGGTTCTCACCCTCAACAAATGCAAAGGCCAATGGAAGTATGTGGTTGTTCGCATCAATTGCAATGGCCGTTAGAATCTGCCCCTTGTATTTCCCAGTCAGGAATGTACCATCGACGCACAGCAATGGACGACAGTACCTGAATGATGCAATGCAAGGACCCAATGAAGATCCCATTACCATCCGCTTCACTTTCTTCAAAAGCGGTATACGTGCCATGGTTGGTTTCCTTCAAGACATCAAGCACACGAAGTAGGTTACAATACGAAGCCTCAGATGTGCCAAACCTCTTCTTCTAACGCCTTTTTTCTTCATACGCCAGCCATCGAGTAACTTATCTGGTACTTAAATGTTCTCAAGATTGCTTTCTGAATATAAGAACACTCAATGTACGTCCGATCTACTTTCTTCAACTCCCACAGAGCCGGATCACCCTTACTACGCGTGAATAAGATTTGAATGGTAACAAAGTAAACACTTGGATCCAAGGAAAAATATTGGGTCAACCAAAGCTTTATATCACGGATGCTAACTCTATCGGGGAATAAGTGTTCCACCGTAGTGACCACAAAACTGCTCAAATCAACACCATTCGGCCCAGTTTTTATTTCACCATCGCCATAGTATACCCTAAATTTCACTGGATTGGACATTATTACTGCGACGATATAAATAGAATTGATTTTTAGATAATCTAAAATCTCTAATATTGCATCATATCTAATATTTAACTAAATTATATCTAATATTGCATCATATCTAATATTTAACTAAATTATATCTAATATTGCATCGTATGTAATATTGCATTAAAACCTTTCGACCTCGCAAAATCATCAGTGCAATCAGAACAATTATTTTTTTTACACGTCATGATAAGAAAAACAATAGACCAAATGATAATCATGGACAATTGTACGACTAATGTGTCGCTAAAGCAAAACGTACTTGCTTCAAAGAGTTTGAGAGCTACATCAATCTATACTCTAAAAGAAAAACCTAATTTCGGTCAACAGTTCAAATTAATATATCTAATTTACTATATAACATTCCGCATTCACCACGCAAAATCCATAATATTGCATCTAAAATCTCTAATATTGCATCATATCTAATATTACATCTAAAATCTCTAAATTATTGCATCTACAAAATCTCTAAATTATTACATCTAAAATCTCTAAATATCTAATATTGCATCTAAAATCTCTAAATTATTTATCACTACAAAAGTGTAATAACAAAATTTCAAAAAAATTACCTTTTTTCAAATTTCCTCCTTCCTTCTTCTTCCCTCCTCCTCTCTCTATCTCCTCTTCCTCTCTCTCTCCCTCCTCTCCCGAGCACTCTCCTCTCCCTCTCTCCGCGCGCCCTCTCTCTCCTCCCGCGCTCTCTCTCTTCCTCTCCCTCTCTTCCTCTCCCTCTCCCTCTCTTCCTCTCCCTTCTTCTCTCGCCGTCGACCACTGCTCCTCTTCTTTTTCTTTTTTCCTTCACCATGAAGCGAAGGCAATGCATTGCTCGGGCGCTTATAACTATTCGACAATTGTCGGTGGACCGTTTGGCACGGTCCACCGACAACTGCCTGGCCTCGGTATTACGGTTCAAATCAAGTATTAAGGCGGGGATCAGGCTGTTGTCGCCAGACTGTTTGGCGATTACTGTATTGTCGCCGAATGGTTTGGCTACTACTTATTGTCGCCAAACGGTGTGGCGACTGCATATTATTTCTGCAATTTTTTTAATCCGCATATTAATATCGCAATTTGTGAATAAAATAATATTATTTAAAAAAAAATCACTGCTAGCTAGTAAGAAACAGACTACGCAGACAGCCTCAAATCGCTAGTGCAGTTATGCATTTCGTTTTCCTTTTGAATCCAGTCCATGATCGAGCCCTGCAGCCGAGCTGGAGCCTGTGCAGCCCACGAGTTGAGGAATTCGGTGACGTCAATTAATCGCCTCTTCACCCTCTCCTCTTGTGTTTGCAACAGCTTCCGAACGGTTTTCTCAACCTGAAGGTATGCGCTGCCATGTCTGGACTTCCAAAGCATCTGATACGCTGTCGCTCCAGCGTTCCGGCGAAGGCAATCTATCGCCTTTGGCAGCGCGATCTCTCCCAGCTGTTCCAAGGTAATGTTTGTACACAATCCATGTTGTCCCCCGTTAATCATCTCTGTGGCAACACCCCTGACTGCAGGTAGCAAGTCCTCTGGAGAAGTATGAGGCGAGAGGAGTCCAAATTTCAGATACAGAAAGCCTTTCTGCAGGGAGCTTGTTTTACCTTTGATGATTGTCCTCCGTCTATTGCTGTAACACCCCGACTCCCCACGGAGTCCGGAATGCTACCAACTCCCAAATTTACCGAAAATTTCGGCAGCACCTCCTCTAAAACTATGGACATCCACTCAGCAGACAAAAGAATAGCAGTAGTTATAATATCATTCTAGCAGGTCCTTAGTTAATCAATCACACACCCAACAGAAATTAATAAGTTTCATCCCGATGAACAATAAATTACAATCACCTTAATTACAATTACAATTACGACTTGACACTACGCATGATTTAATTCAAATAACGGTGATTGCAGCCGTGTTCGTGCTACTACTCCCAACCCGCTGAATCAGCTTCAAGGTACCTAGAACAGAAAGCAAACAAGTGTGAGTCGAAGACTCAGCAAGTACAACAAAGTAGCAATATCAATAACAATTAACATATGTAAATCATAAACATGCCCATACTTTGGAATCCTAAATTAACAAGTATAACAAAAAGAAGCAATCTCTATTGGTTACCTCATCAACTTCCTGGTTCACGGATTTCACGTACCTCAATAGACCACATGGAATAAATCCACGACCCGATCCATTCTTAACCCTGTAATTTACCCTCAACCCAAAGGTGATCCGCTGCCATTCACCATCAGCTTACCATGCAATGCATCCAATAAAACATATACGAGGAATTTGGCACACGACTTATTTACACAATTTTGGGGGAGTTACCTCCACACCTTACCATTCACCACAAGAGCCATTAAGTTATGTACAAAGCTGAAACATACATCACACTGACATAAAAATACAAAATCTGCATAAGACATCACACATATAGGAAAGTATGAATCTGAATAATACATCACACGTACATGAAAAATACAAAATCAGATAAGACATCACACTCCTACAATCATGTAATGCACTCAAACCATTTTCATCGACTTTATTCGAGTTCAAACTCAAATTTCACTCCACGATATTCATACAATATAACTAGCAAAGCAAAGAAAAGAAATGCACTAATTCATCAATTCAAATCAATTTTCTCCTAATTGGGTTGAGTCCACGACTCGACCACCAATCACCATAATCACCATCCATATGACACACCTTTACCATAACACTCATTATTAAAGATGCAATGCACATGAATGCTCATTTCCATGCATCGCACTAAGATACCGAAAGTGCCCACCCGTCTGCAGCACCTCACGCCCCTTCCATCCCGTAGATGGAAGGTGCCTACTCTACTCGTCTCGCTCCCATTCACCTCGATGAATGGGACTACGAGGTAGGACTTCGTGTTCACTACGTGTGAACACAGAGGCCCTGATCAAGATGGGTCGCCTCTTCCATCATGAATGCACAAATGCAAATAACATAAACCAATTTGCAAACTACATTCACTCTCACATTTGCATAGCCATAGCTAAATACATGAACATCACCCTCCTCACATCCATAAATTACCATTCACATCATCAACACTCATAATCGCATTTGCAACACTCAATAACGCATTCTCCATACTCGTAATCACCTCCTCAACATTCATATTCATACTCTCATCACCATTACTCGAGGAATTACTAATTCCATCTATCTTGATCAAAAATCAATCCATTTTCGCATCCAATTCCATACTTTCAAGATTCCCACTAGCCTATCGAACTAGTGAACGTAAATATGAAAGTAAGCTTTAGCAAGACGTCATCACGGCATCTAAACGGAATTCCTTAAACAGCAGCTCATAGCATTCAATCCAGGATGCAAAAAAATTTCATGACAAAGAAGGCATATACAGTTCATCAAACAAATCATAACACGCTCAAACAACGATACACTTGTATCAGACATTTACCCTTTTATCAAAAGATAATTAGCTTACTAGACATGCTTATAAACACGAATGCAATCATAGGGTATGCATATACATAACACAAGCAAAGAACTAAACACCCTATAAGGGATATACGGGTTGCACTTGCCTTTAACCGCGGGAAGAATGGGAATATCGAGAAGTTGGCGCCTCCTCGGTTATCGCTCTGAAATAACATGGGCAACCTCACTTTCCCATTCTAAATGGTTACAACAGTAACACATGCAACACTGCTACCCCTTAGTGCAAAACAGCCCCCAAAAACATACCCTAAAATTCAACCGAAAAACTGAGCTCGCTGCAAATTCCCAACTTCGGGACAAAACTTCCAAATAGCGCAACTATTGATTGGCTCAACGGATTTTCGCGTTCTTATACTCGAAACGACCGCAAGGGAATGAACTACACGAATAATATAACCAAGCACTCAGCCAATGCACCCGCAGCTCCCAGTTCGAAGATGAACACAGACTATACCAATCACGACAAGAATTGGACAGCACCCGCTAAAATAGTCATAACTTCCAAACCGCTGAACGGAATTTAGCGATTTCGGTCTCTATTGAAAGGTAATTCAATTATATACAACATTCGTTATAGCCAAACCCCCAGGAAACGCTTGTAGAATTTTCCATTAGCAGCTCTAACCAAGGACGAAAATCTGTCCGAACAGAACATTCTCATTCACTCTAGTCTCTCCATTTCCCCAACTAAATGCATCACAAAATAAGAATCCTAGCTGGGCATTTGCTCAAACACCTTACATGCAAGCATTTCACCCCCAAAAATTCTAGGGTTTTTACCTCAAATCCTTACACATGGAGGAAAAGGAGGTGGGGGACATGCTGCCTTGACCCGGGGAGGAGGAGTTCGCCGGAGACCTGCCGGAGCTGGGCTGTGGCTGGCCGGAGGCTGGCCGGAGCTGGGCGGTGGCTGGCCGGAGGCTGGCCGGAGCAGGGCGCATGGAGGGCTATGGCCAGGGAGAGGAAGCACCAGCGCTGCTTGCTGCTGCCCACGGCTGCTCTTTGCTGCTGCAGCTTGCTGCTGCCCACGGCTGCTCCTTGCTGCTGCTGCTGGCTTGGAAAGGTGGCGCAGTGAGGGAGGAAGCCAAGGAATGGCTCGGCAGGAGGAAGGCCAAGAAAGCATGGCGCCAGGAAGAGCAACGCCAAGGAAGATAGCTAGCTCGGCCAGGAAATGAAGAAATGGGGAAGAGCAATGTGGGCCTCAAATCCATCTCAGCCACACAAATAAGAAAGAGAGAGATTAGGTGAGGGAGGTGAAATCCCCAAAGCCCCTCCTACAAACAAAAATCCAACTTTTAATTATTAGCGAACCAAACTATTAAATTCTTGGCGGCAAACGATTTATCGTCGTGATAGACAACTTCACGTAAAACTAAGTGACACGGAGAAAACACCCATCCCGACAAGCATTTCACGGAAAACTCAAAACCTTTAATAAATCATGAGATAACAAAACTTTTCTCCAGAATAAATCCTCGAATCAAGAAAATGAAGATAATTCCGGCCAAAAGCCCAGGAAGACGATTTTTTTTGGGGTATTACAATTGCACCTAGTAGGCTGTGGGATGTAGCCCTGCAAATACATTTCGATAACTGGTTCCAGAGAAATACATGGCAACAATTCTGATGGGCTTGCATTGCTACTATCACAGGGCTGCTTGTACTGGTCATGTTGCTTGCAGCCTAGTGGGTTTGGGCGAAACCACTGAGTTAAAACACCGTGAATATTGTTCCAATGATGTTTACGGTTACAAGTCTTGCGTCGGCAGCTGAGTGAGCTTCATCGTAACAGTTTCGGCTGTTGACTTGAAGTGAGGTGTATAAAACAACTCTAAGTATTTGATTGCAATCCCAACTATGTCCGTGCTCTCCCAAAGATGTAAGTTGAGACTAAGGAGGAAATTATTCTCTGGTGCATCACCGTCTAGGTGGATAAAGAGCAGATTGTCCTCTATTCCGTGCTCGGCAGTGTGGAATTGCTGTAGAAAAAATGGTGTTGGTTTCTTGCAAATATGCTAAATTCCATTATTAGTAGAGAAATGAACTTTTAACTCGACGCAAATTTAGTTTTTAAATTTTAATTACGACCTTGACTCCTGTGTTTCCTACAAATCCTCTATGGCTCGATACTAAAGTCGTGAGACCCTGCTCAAAGGAACAGAACCTCCATGTGCATACAAGATTAGTCCCTCGGATCAAGAGGCTAGCACACATATGTTTACAACATTGATACCATAACCAAACAGATATTTAAAACCCGCTTAAGATTAGTTATCTGAGTATTTTACAAAGACATAAAATAAATATAGAGCAGCGGAAAACAACAAACCGAAGAACCAAAACCCAAGTGGATTGCCCAAACCACCAAGAGTCATCGATGGGTAACCCTAGAAGAAGTCGTCGTCAAAACCCCTCGTCTCTGCTCGAAAGTACGGCTTTCCGCAAGATCAATCCTCATCTTTTGAGACAAAGTAGATAGTAAGATTGAGTACATTGGTACTCAGCAAGACTTGATAGTGGTTGACAAATGCAAATAAGTAATCATGCAGGCTTAAACAATAGCAGGCTCTAGGTTATTTTGCAGTTGCTCAAAGAAAGTAAATCATAAGCTAGACATTAGATTGCAAATCGAATTTATGAAATTGCTAAGTAACAGTATAAGTTTCCATGAAAGTAAATACAATTCTCAACCAGTCTACTCGACTGAATAGCCATATATGTTGATTCCTTTGGACATAAAACAGGTTGCTAAACACGGTTTCAAAACCAAAATCATCTTTTTAGAAAATACCAAAATCTAGTATTGGAATGACTTCACCAAGTGCCCATGACCGCAGGCGCGGCTAATCGATTAGATTTTCACTCTGCAGAGGTGTACAACTTTACCCACAAGGAATGATCAACCTTTTGCCCGACACACTTCCTTAGGTGCGTCGTCAAGGAGATCATACATAACTGTTACATTACCTAGACATGACTTCGATCCAGCCTGGAATGTTATTCCCTGCCGTAGAACCAGAAACACACACACACAAGACGTGGATCCACTTTCACACACCCAACACAAATTTTCTGAACACGGCAGGGCGTACACCGTTGCATTAGCAAGTAGAGACCCCGTCAAGTAGACCAAACCGAATGCCTGTGCAAGCTCCCGCCTTCCAAAGAGCAAAGCCATGTCTAAATAACTTAATAGGTTAAGGCTACCCCATAATAGCCCTCATGGTTGCATGGAAATCTTTGATCAATAGCGTCTTATTGCTCGGTCCTTAATCCGACACGGGCGATACTTCACCCTACACTACGTGCAGTTCCTTTTTGCACACCCGGCTATTGCCAATAATCGCCCACGTCGAAATCATAGTTTTATTTTGGATTTTTAGTAAACTACTTGTAACCTTTTTCCAAATGGCAGTTGTTTGAATAAACAAATTGAAATGAACCATTTTAACGTTGAGCATGGCTAAGCAAATATGATATCTATCGATTATACCCATAATGACATTACTTCATGTCTAAACCATACTTAAGGTTACAAGGTTCACATTGCCATACAGATTAAGAAAAACCATATTACACAGGGATAACTGTTTTTTCTACCCAACATAGCAATTTTTATGGGGAATTACTTGCATGAATAATACAATTGCAAAAACAACATATTGTAAGTGAAGTACTGGGTTCATCATGGTCAAGGAGGTGCTTGCCTTGCTTTGCACTGTCTGGCTCAAACTCTGGATCAGCTGCAAGATCGACCTCCTCATCTGGCACGTCGATGTCTACACATCGTAACACAAGGCAAAAAATAGAAATCAAATAATAAAAAGAGCAAAAAGAAAATAGATAGTAAGAACAAATAAACTTAACACACGTAATGTAGAACTATTTTTGTGAATTCATTATCTTTACTTTACTTAATTCAAGATGCAAAAATTATGAATTCTTTAATTTATATTTTCAATTCAAGATGCAAAAATTATTTAAGATTATAATAATTTAATCAATTAAGCTTTAATGATTCTTATCCCTTTTATTGGATTTAGATTCAAAGCAATATTTTAATAAAATTCTAGCTACTAATAACTAACTCTCATTACTAGCATATATATATGAATATTCATATATATATAATAGCAAGTGTATGATTATGCATGCAAAGATATGCATGAATAACCACAAAACTTAACTGAGCTCAATGCCATGACTAACTTATTTAATTCTGTATTTTATTACTTCTGATTATACAACATTTCTATTTACTTAAAGCATGTATTTAATTTAAACCTTATATGTGACATATTCACTTAAAGACTTAATAAATTAATGGAATGACTTAGTTTGAATACAATTATTTTGCATATTTAAGCTATTCACAACATAAGGGTTTCATGAAAATTTACTTTTCGTCATTTTACCTAAAGTTAAAATTATTATTTTCTTAAGGCATTAAGCTTTTCCATGTATTTCATTTACTAAAAATCACACAGTGATTATTCTAAAAATATTTTTGCATATTCTGAATCTACTGGATTTTAGACGAATTTAGAAATTTATTTCACTTGATTTGGACAATTAGTTCAAAAGCTATTCAAGTTTGAACTAACTTGGGTTTGAAAAACATTTGAAAATTAGGTTTTTACTAAAAACAGAAAAATGCGCTTTCACTTGGAAAAGACGCTTTCCTTTTTAGGTGCGCCACGACGAGTCATCGCTCTTTCGGGACCCATCGGCCATGAGCTATACGAGAACACAAATCAATCATTGTAACATCCTCGAAAATTTAATAAAGTGAAAATAAATATTTTAAAATTTGAAAATATTTATTTCGAGTTTCGGCATTGTTGAATTTTATTTGGATTTCTTTTGAAATTGTTCTTTGTATGAAAATCCAACAAATAGAATTAAAGAATGGAGATCATCCAAACATTATCTCAATCCAAGGAAATTACCAAAATACCCTCAGAGTGATATTTACCTCTGTAAGAATTCTAGGAACCGATCATGAGATATAACACTTTTAAAAATTCAAAAATAGAAACCACGAAAACTGAAACTACAATGTCGAATTTACATAAAATAATGGAATTATAAATGGAGTGAAAATTTTATAAGAGCATGCGAGATCGAATCCTTTTGAAAAACAAAATTTGAAAAATAACATACTTCATTCGATCTCAAGGAAAAAATCAAAATCCAAACGAATTCAATAGCAATCACCGACGTGTGGGCCAATTGGTTGCTACTCTGTCCGCTAAGCACAATGAAGGAACTTCACCATGTCAATGGACCGCGCACCGACCCTTCTCCCCAACACCGCTGGCTCCATCAAGAACCTTCCCGAAGCCCGTTCGCTCCACTGGCGCCTACTCCCAAAGCTCTGACCGAATTCCACTTCCTCGCTGCAATTCTTGGCTACAACTGCATCGCAAGGATCCCCTCCTCACTCCCCCTCAGTTCCCCTTCCTTCTCCTCAAGCCAGGCGCAAGAGCTCGCCCCAAATTCCACAATTGCCGAAGACTCATACCAGCGCTGGGTTAATTTCGAGCAAGAGAGACCCCCATTCTCAAATCCCTCTTGCAGAGAGCATCTCCACACTCCACTGAGCCAAACCCCTCACTTACCCCTGGAACCCTAGTTGCGAAATGTGGCCGCCGCCGAGAGCATCATCTTCCCCAAGGCCGGCCACCGGTGGCGCGCTTCCACAGGCCGTCTCCACCTCAATTGGCGGGTAAAACAGAACCCCTAGCATCCACTCATGCTTACATTCTTGCCGATTTCATCTCTAATGCACTTGTCTTCTTCCTCCACTTTTCACCATTTTCACCGCCAGACCACCTCGTTGCGCCCTCGCTTCTTGTCTCTTCCGCGAATCAACACCTCCCGAGTTCCCCTTGCCGAGCTCTACCTCCTGGTGTCTCGCCGCCCAGAAAGTCATGGAGCGCCCTCGCCGTGGAGCCCTAGGAGCTTCTCTGTTTTTCTGTCATTGCAAGGAGGCCATCGAGTCGGCGTCTCGGAGGTAGAAGAAGCTCACCAAATGGCGCCTCCCTCCAGTATGAAAGCGTAAAGTCAATATCCATACTAAATGAAAATCAATTGTGAATATCTTTTGTGATTTTAATCAATTTCATAAAAGTAAATTTGTAAATTCATATAAAATCAAGAAGATATAAATATGTAAAAACATTTAATTCGACTGCAGAATAATTATTTATATTTATATTAAACTTTGATTAATATCCCATTATGGTCTTTAATCCGATTTGTACACGTAAGGCATAAAATGTTAAAATGAACATTCATATGATGAATAGCCCAGATGAATTTAAATATGCAAAAATAGTTAATTATTGAGTGATAGAACAATTAGTAAAACCAAGAATGAGATAAACCCACTAATATGGACAATATTGCTCACATGAAAAATATAACTTATACAATCATAAAATGAATGATTATGTGCTTCTGGGATTGTAATAAACCTAATCATGCAAAAATATTTAATCTTGGAACCAAGTTTAATATAATTGCTTGCTAATCATCATTTAACCCTTTCATGGCTCTTAGCAAAACACTAGCATAGTGGCTCACAAAATGATAGTGTAGGTTGCAATAGGTTCTGGAAACAGAAGAATCCATGTATGCATAAATTCTTAGAATCAAACTCAATTTGCATATTCTTAATGAAAGGAAAGGTTAATGATAGCAATGAGTAAATAGATGATCTATTGCAATTAAAGCCAAAATAATGCAAAATCAACTTTAAAACATTTATAGGATGGTATTCTGCTAATGCCTGAAAAATGAATCAAAGATCATGTATGGTGTAGTTAGAAACTCAAAACGAAACTTGGCCGATTTAAGATTTCCAAATGTGATCATTTAGGCTATTTCAACAATAGATAAAGTAACTCATCCAAATACTAAAATCAGTAAAATCAGTTTAGTAACATTCTACAAAGTTTGTACTACCATGTTCTGTAAAAAGAATCTTATTCCATTAAGGTTTGCATATTAATATTGTTAGTACAAAACCCTTAGGTGTTAACCTTTTGTTTGCATTCCTGCCGATTCTGATTATCGTCAACTTTACAATGCCACTTAAGCCTTTTCAGTAATGAAGATAATGTATCAGCCAAAGCCTAAAAATTATGGAATTAGGTTAGGATTGTCATACAAAGTATAGACTACCCAAATAGGAAAAGATAATCTCATTTCATTGTGTATTGCATATTAAGCTTAATAGCTGAACAACCCTAAGTATTCACATTACTTTAGACTGTAATATGAATGAATGAGCGGTAGTTGCAAATGAAGAAAACTATAGTTAAGTTATTTTTATCACCAGAACCTTCTCAGATATGATGGAAATGTTATTAGTAGCCTAAATCAATAGACTCAACTTGTATAAAACTAGTTTTAAGCAAAATCAATTAAAGATAAAGAACTAATCATTCATAGTCCGATGTGATCATTTAAGGTTTTTCATCACCATAAAACAACTCATCTAAAGCCGAGTTTAGTAAAGAATAGTGCAGAAATGATATATAGGATATGAACTGCTATATTCAAGGAAAATATTTTATTTACAAGCTGTTCTCCAGTTAGTTTTCACTAGTGTAACGACCTTAAGTGATAATCGTTCACTACACATGTTCAATTCGATTTCTTGTAAAGTGAACCTTGATAATATATTAGCATCTTAAGCAATAAATATAATGTATTAGCTAAAGCCTAGAATTTATGGAATTAGCTTAGGATTGTTATACAAAGTATAATTCATCGTATTATAAAGAAATAACCATATTCCATCATGTCTTGCATACAAATCCTAATAGAGCAAAACTCATAAGTAATAAGAATTGGCAGAAACTCATATCATGAATAGTAAATCAATGAAACTTTGCAACTAATGATTAATTCTATTAATCTAATCAATCTTTGCATCTTGAATTCGTAAAATAAGGTTAATAAATTCATAAAAGGGCAATCCCCGTTCTTGTGAAGAGTTTTATTTGTTTTGCTATCTATTCTCTTTTGCCTTATTGAAGTCTCTTATTTGCCTTATTTTCCGTTGGTTGACGAGTAGAACCCGACGTCTCTAGCTTCATCGCTCGTCGTCGTCAACCGCAATCCCCGTCTTCGTCGTAAGCATCTATTAAGCAAGGCAAGCATCCTTTGACCATATTGATCCCAGTATTTTATATTCTTTTTGTGCATCAAATTGTTTTATGCATGCGATTACTTTATGTAAATTGCTATCTTGTGGTTGTGGTAGATATACCTGTTGTCACATGAATCTCCTTTGATGATTATGAACATGTGAACCTTGATAACCATAGATTGTGGTTAGACATTGCTAATGTCATTTTGGGTATATGCGAACATATTTAACCTGCTTAGCCATGCTTTAGAATCCGAGAAACAGATGATCATGATTAAAGTTGTTTCTGAAATGTTTTACCTGAAACCTGAATGGTCCTTTTTGGGAAATTGGTTGCTAGTACTTTGATTAAAAACCCAAAAGAAAACTATGTGTTGATGCGGGCGATTATTGGCAATAGCCGGATGTGCAATGTGGATTTTTGCACGTAGTATAGGGTGGAGTGTCGCCCGTGTCGGATTAAGGACCGAGCAATGGGACGCTATTGATCCAAGGTTTCCGTGCAAACCACAAGGGTGAGGATGGGTTAGCCATAGCTTGTTATGTATTTAGACTTGGCTTTGATCATTGGTAGGCGGGAGCATGCACAGGATTCCGGACAGTCTACTCGACGGGTATTCGGTCAGTCTACTTGCTAATGCGACGGTGTCCGCCTGCCGTGTTTAGAAACGTTGTGTTGGTGTGTGAAAGTGGATCCACGGCTTGGGTGTGTGTTTCTAGTTCTACGACGGGGGTTAACGGCCCGGGCTGGATCAAAGCCATGTCTCGATATTGTAACGACTATGTATGATCGCTCATTCGCATACTCTTGTATGGCGATTCACGGTGACGTGATGAGTTGATCATTCCTTGTGGGTAAAGTTGTACACCTCGCGAGTTTAAATCTAATTAATTAGCGGCTTGCATCATGGGCACTTGGTGATGTCATTCCAATGTTAGATGTTTTATTGTTTTCAAATGGGTTTGTCTAAACTTGTTTTTAGCAATCAAGTTTTCTTTTCTTAGGGTCGGTATTGATGGACCTTATGGTTTGGATTATTCAACTCACGTCTCGGAGGACGGTGAGTATTACTTATCGTTGTATCTATTTGTTATCAATTAAACTTGCTCTTATAAATTCCGTTTGCAAATAACTTGATTTACAAATGCAAACTCGCTTTATGCAAATGAACTGTATTAGCCTTTCCTTTGAAATGGCCTGCATATATTGTAGGATTTGCTCAAGTCTTGCTGATCTATATTGTAGGTAGATGAGAATGCGAAGCTTCGAAGTTTGTTCGTCGCAGGTTGCGGGTTCTTCCTTGAAGTGTGTTCTATCTGGAGTTTATGCCTGGTCAGTTGCCTGCGGGTCGGTTGGGCAAACTACAGGATATTGCTTCCTTGCTGCTATATTTCTCTGAGTTGTATTATTTATTTGATTAATCGCTTCCGCTTAATTATTATATTGTATGGTTATGATTTCCAATTGTTGTAAACATGTGAGTGCTAGCTCTTGATCCGAGGAATAGCACAAGAATCACATGGAGGTTCTGTTCATCCGAACGGGGTCTCATAATCGGCCGACGATTGGGGCCCGACGTCGACATGCTACCATTACGTACCGACATGCGGGACCGCTGTTAGCGATCAAACAGGGACTTCGCTTCTAAGCTCGCCGCCGGCGAACCGCTGCGGAGCGGCGAAATGGGTGACACCCTCGGCTTCGGCGACGAGGCGAATCCATTGGTGGTGCCCACACGGCTGGGGTGGCTGGGAGCATGGTCGCCCATGTGTGCCGACGGCCGGCATGGCTCTCTGGCGAAGACTCAATGGTGATCCGTTGGCTCGGGTAAGTACTCGGCAAGCACCAGTGGAACATGGAGACTCCGATTCACCTGAGAACGGCGACGGAGAAGAAGTGGAGACGTCCGCCCACGATGCGCCGGAGTTGGAGAAGAAGGCCGGCGGAATCAAGCGAACTGCAAGCAAGAGAGTCCAAATTGAAGCTCGTTCAGGACTCTAGGCTACACAGCGAAGCTCCGGGTTGATTCGATTCCATAGATTACCTATTGCTCGGCTTGATTGCTGACTTCCCCCTTCTCGGTTCTTCGGTGAACAGCGGCAAGGAGATGAAGGAGGAGTTATGAATGAGTTCAGAATGGCCGAGGAAAAGGAAGCTTTATTGCAACGCCGAGACATTACTTATAGCCGGGGTGAGCTGTGGAGCTAGGACGCGCGGCGATGATCGCACGGTTTGGCGAAAAGAAATGGCGAGCTGGTGGGGAGGTTTAAATGGAAAGGCATGGCGCGAGAGCTTCGAGGCTTGACCGAGCTGAGCTGAGAGGAGGATGACGCGCGAAGGTCTGGATAGCAAGGCAGTTCGCTGCACTGGGCTCGGCTGTCTCTAGCGTCGAGAGACTTCTCGGCTCGGCCGGACGAACAGAGGTGAGGAAGGTGAGTCTAGAATGTTAGAGTTCCCAGGAAATGTCACTACTAGCCAGCGAACAAATGACAACAGATGCAGTAAAACACACGCGAACACTCTGATAAACACACGAAAGAGTTGGTGCTGCGTAACTCAGTGCAGCTTTTTCGATCTCCTTTCATTGCTATTTATCCTCAACTAAGTATAACAGAATGCGAAGGAATACAAAACAAATTGAGCGCTTCACGCCATACGGCTTTGGCCACGTCCAGCCCATGACCCTACGACGTGATTACAGAACATGACTCAAAACGTGCGAGCTAATCTCGTAAAACAAGTATGTGACCAGGATACAAACCAACAAGAAAACGACTTAGACAAAGTAATGCAACTAAGCCTAAAACTACCTTGACTGAGCACAAGATTTATTCTACTAACAAATCTCCCCCTAAAACTTGTGCCTACATGATAGACATCATACCAATTCTTTCTCGCAGCTCCTGGAATCTTGCTCGTGGTAGCGCTTTGGTCAGGATGTCTGCAAGTTGCATTCCAGTACCAATGTAATCCGGCTTGATAGCTCCATTTTCCACGTTCTCACGAATGAAGTGAAACCTTGTTTCAATGTGTTTACTTCTATCGTGAAAAACTGGATTTTTGATGAGAGCTAAAGCAGACTTGTTGTCCACCTTGAGTTCGACGACTTCAGTCTCTGTGTTCCTGAATTCGCCGAGGAGCCGGGCAAGCCAAATGCCCTGGCATGCTGCTGTCGCAGCAGCAATATATTCTGCTTCACAAGATGAGAGAGCAACCACTCTCTGTTTTTGTGATTGCCAACTCACCAGATTTTCGCCGAGGAAGAACATAGCACCAGTTGTGCTCTTGCGTGAGTCAACATCACCGGCCAAGTCACTGTCGCTGTAGCCGATCAATCCCTTTTTCTTCCCCTTCGTGTAGCGGCACCCATAGTGGACTGTCCCAGCCACATAACGGATGATGTGTTTTACCGCCGCAAAGTGCTCAGTAGTCGGTTTTTCCATGAACCGACTCACATAACCCACAGAGTATGCAAGATCAGGCCTAGTGTTGACTAGATATCTCAGACTTCCCACCAGGCTTCTGTACACGGTGGCATCGACCGGCGGCGCGGAGCTTTCCTTGCTTAACTTGAAACGAGGTTCCATAGGCGTCGCACAGACATTGCAGCCCACAAGTCCTGCTTTCTCTACAATCCGAGATGCATATGCAGCTTGACTCAGAGTGATCATACCTGGGCTTTGACGCACTTCAATCCCCAGATAGAAGCTAAGTGTGCCAAGATCACTCATCTTGAACTCCGCCTTCATTTGTGCTTTGAACTGGTTGATCTCGCTGCTATCACCACCGACAATCACCAGATCGTCAACGTATACGCCCACCAATAGCCTTGCTTGCTCCTTTCCTCGTGCATACAACCCATGCTCCTGCGGGTTTTGCACGAATCCTAAGCTCTTCAGCGTGCGGTCCAACTTCACGCTCGGTGCTCTTGGTGCTGGCGGTTCCCGTCTGGCTTTATCAAGCTCAGACACTTTGTTTTCTTCACCGTCAACTATGAATCCGGAGGTCAGGCGACATACACTTCTCTTCGAGTTCCCCGTTCAGAAAGGCGGATTTGACATCCATGTGATGAGCCTTCCATCCCTCCTGTGCAGCGAGTGCAAGCAGCAAACGAACAGAGTCAAGGCGCGCCACAGGCGCGAACACCTCATCAAAATCAATACCTGCCCACTGCACATATCCTTTCGCGACAAGTCGCGCCTTGTGCTTCACAACTGCGCCACTCGAGTCCTTCTTGAGCTTGTATACCCATTTCAGCCCGATCGGCCGGTGTCCAGCAGGAAGTTTGACAAGCCTCCAGGTCTCGTTCTCTTCAATTGATGCGATCTCATCAAGCATGGCTTGACGCCACGACTCCTCTTGTTCTGCCTGCGCAAAGGTCGTGGGCTCCTCCCCACTCACCAGCAGAAGGTCTTCTTGCAGCTCACGAACAGCCAGCCCCGGCGGTGAGCAAGGGCCCAGCAAGTCGTCAATGAGGCGATAGCGAAGTGGAGCGTCGTCGTGGTCGGCGTCGAGGTCCTCCTCATTGTACGGAGGTGGCGAGACGAACCTCACCGGCGTTGTGTCACCAGATCGCGGGCTTGCCACTGCAGGACTCCCCGCAGGGGTGCATGAGCTTGGTGGAGATGCACATGGTGGTGTTGATGCAACCGCCTCACAGTATCTTCCCGGATCGTGGTGACCACACCCGGTTGGCTCACATTGGTGTATTCAATGACAAACTCACTGTCAGTGGCGATGCTATCTTCACTCCAGGCCCACTGTGCTTCTTCTTGAAAGACGATGTCCCGGGAGATATGGACACGCCCAGTGCCAGGATCATAAGCGCGGTACGCTTTAGAACCTGGTTCATAACCCACGAAAATCATGGGTCTGCTTCTGTCGTCGAGCTTCTTGGCATTTGGCCTGGTGAGCTTGACATGCGCCATGCATCCAAAGGTTCGGAGGTGGTGCACAGCAGGTGTTCTTCCGTTCCAGAGCTCGTACGGAGTCTTGCCACCAGTGCTTTTGGAGGTTGATCTGCTCGTAATGTATCTCGCAGATGATGACCTCCCCAAAATATACCTGGCAAGCCTTTCGCCTTAAGCATACTCCGTGCCATCCCGACCACCGACTGATTCCTCCTCTCGACGACCCCGTTCTGTTGAGGCGAGTAAGGTGCCGTTAGCTCCCGCCGCACTCCAAGCTCGGCGCAGTACTCATTGAAGCTTGCGGCAGTGAACTCTCCTCCTCGATCTGTACGGAGAGTCTGGAGCTGCTTCCCACTTTTCTTCTCGGCTGCCGCTTGGATTCGTTTGATGGCGATCGGCAAGATCCTGGTGGGGAAGCGGCGCTACCCACATGAAGCGGTCAGAGTCGTCGACGAGCAACAAAAATCTGGTTGCACCGGGTGTCTTCGGTGATATTGGGCCGCAAAGATCACCATGCAGCAGCTCCAGGGGCTCGGCGGCTCGGTACAACGCCGCTCGAGGAATGTCAGGCGACGATGCTTGCTTAAGGCAAGCCAGACACCGCTCAATCTGCGATCAAGATCGCACAATTCGCGAACATGTCCTTCTCTTCCCATCTTGCGCAGAGCGGCGAAATTGATATGCCCGAACCGAGCATGCCATCGCCATGCGTCTTCACTTCTCGCGCCAGCACTAATCGCCGCCCAATGTTGATGTCGATGAGATAAAGGCGGCTAGAATTGCGACAAATCTTGGCGAGGAGACGCCGCTCCTCGTCGCGGATTCGCATGACGCCGTCTTCGATCGATACCTGATAGCGCCCCTCGTCCAGTTGCCCGACACTGATAATGTTGGCGGTGAGGCGAGGTATGTAGTACACATTGTTGAGGGAGCGGTGCTCTCCGTTCTTGCACGCGAAAAGCACCGTCCCGCACCCCTCGATCCGCACGACCGAGCCATCGCCGAATCGCACGGAGCCGATCACCCCCTTGTCGATGTCGGAGAACGCCTCCAGGGAGCCCGTCATGTGATTGGAAGCTCCTGTGTCTAGCACCCACCGCCGGGGATCCAGATTCTCCTCGCCTCCGGCCGCCGCGAATACCTTTTCCTCCACCAGCTTGACGGGGCATCTCGACGAAGCCGGTGAGGGCAGCACAGTCGTAGTGGTTGTGGGCGCCGTCGGTGCGAGATGCGCCTTAGCGCTGATGGAGTCGCCCCTTTCTTCACCGGATGGAGATCGATTTGAGGATGACGACAGTGTTGCGCTCGTGCTTCCTTGTACGAAGAGCAGGGTTGGCTCATCGTCCTGGGCCACATGGGCCTGTTCCTCCCGTTTGGGTTTGCTGCGGCATTCCTTGGCCCAGTGGCCAATCTTCCCGCAATTACGGCATTTATCACCGCCCGGCTTGGTCCAGAACGCGAACCAGCCTCGCTTCCACCTCCTCCACCACGGCTGCGACCTCTTCCTCCACGGCGCCTTCCACGCCCGGAAGAACTGCTACCGCCTTGTCCTGCCTCCTGCTCTTTCTTCCTGTGTCGCTCAAGCCATTCTTCTTCGGTGAGAAAGAGTTTACCTTCTCCGCCCGAGGATTGTGGCTGGAGTCGATCTTCTGCTGCCTTTAGTCTTCCGGTGACTTCTTCCACCGTTAGTGTCGCCATGTCGAGCAGGGTCTCAATCGAGAGAACTAGTTGATTGAAACGGGGGGCGCGACTCGGAGTAGCTTCTCGACGACTTTCTGTTCAGGCTCGGGATCACCAAGGATGGCCAGCTGGTTGACCATACCCGTGAGACGCATCGCGAAGTCTTCCACCAACTCGCCGTCGTGGAACGCGATCGTCTCGTACTCCCTGCGCAGCTTCTGTGCGCTGGACTTGCGGATGCGCTCGTCGCCAATCCGCAGGACCTTGATGCATTCCCATGCCTCCTGTGCCGTCGCCTTGGTGGCTAAGGTGGAAATCATTTCTGGCGGCACTGCACTGCAAATGGCCTCCAGTGCCATCCGGTCTTCATGGAATTCGACGCCACCTGGCTCGATGGCATTCCACAGACACCGAGCCTGCAACTTGATCTTCATCAATAAAGACCAGTCATTGTAATTCGTCTTGGTTAGTAGCGGATAGTTCGCCGATCCACCTGCCTCCTTGACCACGCGGTGTATAACCAGCCCGCGGTCGTTCCCGCCGCTACCCGAGGCACGGCCGCCGGAACTTCCTGGAGGGATGCGCGCTGCCGGCGAGGCCGATCGTCGTCGATGCATGGCAATGCCCTCGAGCGCACGATCCTGAGCTCAGCTCTGTCCTGGAAGGAGCTCTGATACCAATTGTTAGAGTTCCCAGGAAATGTCACTACTAGCCAGCGAACAAATGACAACAGATGCAGTAAAACACACGCGAACACTCTGATAAACACACGAAAGAGTTGGTGCTGCGTAACTCAGTGCAGCTTTTCTGATCTCCTTTCATTGCTATTTATCCTCAACTAAGTATAACAGAATGCGAAGGAATACAAAACAAATTGAGCGCTTCTCACGCCACGGCTTTGGCCACGTCCAGCCCATGACCCTACGACGTGATTACAGAACATGACTCAAAACGTGCGAGCTAATCTCGTAAAACAAGTATGTGACCAGGATACAAACCAACAAGAAAACGACTTAGACAAAGTAATGCAACTAAGCCTAAAACTACCTTGACTGAGCACAAGATTTATTCTACTAACATGGAAGTGGTTCCAGGGACCACAGTCAGCGGCTGGGCTTCAATCCATTGCGCGCCAACAGAACGGGACGGGAAAAGAGTTGGCCCACATGTCAGCGAGTAATCGAGAGAAAAATGGACAGTTTCGATTCAACTGGCTCAGACTCTGATTTTATTGAGATGTCAAACGAAGGTAGAAAATTGCCAAATTTTTTACTCTAGTCACTGGATAAGGCTTACCACACGGTAAAATTTTGAGGTTAAATTAAGTTACTGAGAATTTATTAATATTCTAACAACAGTGACTGCTTTAATTTCTAGTTTCGGGTTTTCATTTTTCTTTAGAGCAAATAAAGTCCAATATTTTTGAAAATTTATTTTCAAATTTATTTGAGCTAAGAACTCTACTGTAAAATTTTAAGCTCAAAATATCACTCCATTATTTAATAGGAAGGTGAGTCTGGCAAGTGGGTCCAGGGACCATAGTCAGCGGCTGGGCTTCAATCCATTGCGCGCCAACAGAACGGGACGGGAAAAGAGTTGGCCCACACGTCAGCGAGTAATCGAGAGAAAAATGGACAGTTCCGATTCAACTGGCTCAGACTCTGATTTTATTGAGATGTCAAACGAAGGTAGAAAATTGCCAAATTTTTTTCTCTAGTCACTGGATAAGGCTTACCACACGGTAAAATTTTGAGGTTAAATTAAGTTACTGAGAATTTATTAATATTCTAACAACAGTGACTGCTTTAATTTCTAGTTTCGGATTTTGATTTTTCTTTAGGAGCAAATAAAGTCCAATATTTTTGAAAATTTATTTTTCAAATTTATTTGAGCTAAGAACTCTACTGTAAAATTTTAAGCTCAAAATATCACTCCATTATTTAATAAAACTTCCGACATGGCAATTTCCACTTTTTTAGAATTTCATTTTTTAAATTCAAATAAATGCTAAAACACATTATTAATTTGTAATATTTTTACTACCAGTAGGAATACTATTATAGTCCCCATGGTGCTCCAATTGTTATTGTATTATTTTATTAAAATTCTGACAATGCATCATTTTGACATAAAACCTGTCATTTTATTTTACTTTTTCATTTCTTTGCATGCAAAATTTCATTTGAAGAATGAAACAGCTTACTTGCATGCTTAAGATCTCATGACCAATTTTTCCAGATTTTTTTCTTTTTGCTTCTTGCCCTTTTCTCTCTTTTATTCTTCGTTTCCTCATTAATTAATTTTTCTTGCATCACAAAAGCACAATTAAAATCCAAAGAACTCAAAATAAAATCAAGGACATCAAGAAAATTCTAAAAACATTCATACTCAAATTTAAATAATGTATTTTACTATTCTTAAGTTTTCGGGCTGTTACATCACTCTTTCTCAAGAGATTCTAGCAACGCATTCGTGGAAGAAATGCATGGCACAGAATTAAAATTACAGGCGGAAATTGTGTATTTATCGTGCTAGTTAAGACAACATATGAAATTAGGAATAAGGTCTGGTACCGAAACCATCGCCACGTGAAGTAAATGAAGAAATGAAATCAAACGGAGTTTTTGCCGAAAAGAGCCACTGAAATGATTGCCTCGTGGCCATGCATGGATCGCTAGTGCAGTTCTGCATTTCCTTTTGCTTCTGAATCCAGTCCATGATCGAGCCCTGCAGCTGGACAGGCGCATGTGCAGCCCACGAGTCGAGGAATGCAGGAACTAAATGTGTCCAACTCTCCACCAGCTCGTCTTGTCGACTTTGCCACAGATTTGCCTTCCTGCCTTCCGTAGTGGTTCTCTGCATGGTCCTCATCCGCATGGCTATCTTCTCGAACTGAAGGTATGCACTAGCATGTTTAGACTTCCAGATCATCTGATACGCCGTCGCTCCGGCATTCCGGCGAAGGCAATCTGTCGCCTTTGGCAGCACGATCTCGCACAGCTGTTCCAAGGTAATGTTTGCACACAATCCATGTTGCTCCTCCCCATTAATAATCTCTTTTGCAAAACCCCCGATGCCAGGCAGCAAATCCTTTGAAGATGCATGGGGCGAGAAGTGGAGTCCAAGTTTCAGATATGGAAAGCCTTTCTGCTGGTAACTTGTTTTGCCTTTGATGATTGCTCTCCGTCTATTGCAACAAGCAGGTTGTGGGATATAGCCTTGCAAATACATGTTGATAACTGGTTCCAGAGAAATACACGGCAACAATTCTGATGGGTTTGCATTAATACTACCGCAGGGCTGCTTGTACTGATCATGTAGCTTGCAACATAGTGGGTTTGGGCGAAACCACTGTGTAAAAACACAGTGAATATTGTTCCAATGGTGTTCACAGCTACAATCAGCATGTGGCACCCAGTAGAAGTCCTGAGTAGGCAGCTGAGTGAGCTTCATCTTAACAGTTTCAGCTGTAGACTTGAAGTGAGGTGTAGAAAACAACTCCAGGCATTTGATTGCAATCCCAACTATGTCCGTGCTCTCCGAAAGTTGTACGCTCAGAGCAAGGAGGAAATTATTCTCTGGTGCATCACCGTCTTTGTGGATAAAGATCAGGCTGCCATCTATTCCATGCTCGGCAGTGTGGAATGGCCGTAGAAAAAACAGATGGTGTTGGTTTCCCCTTGCAAATTTACACACTGCTGTTTTGCCTGCAAGAAGGTGCCTTACAAGAGGGTCGAAGAACAGGTATTGCCGTGGTGTGCCACCATGCTCCAGGAATCTCAAAAAATCACTAGCAGAATCTGCGAACCATTCGAATCTTCGGACAACGCATCTACTGGACTCACAGTTACTACTACCGCTAAAAAAAGAGGAGATGAATGACTTGGTAGTATGAGCGATCCGTTTAGGGAAGGAGGAATTCTTTACCTCCTGCTCCATCTCTTCTTCTTTCAGGATTCGTTGCTTGCATTTGCGCAGCGTTTCATCGCATTCCCGGGCAGCACGTTTCAGCTTGCTCCGCCAACGCAGCAACGCCGACACGTCGTTGATCTTCCACCTGTCGGATGTCTCGAGTGCGGCCTCCAACTTGATGTGCGCCATCTCCAGCCTCTCCACGTTCTCCTTTGCCTTTGATTTGCACTCGTACTTGTCCATCATACCAGAAACGATCTGGTTAACCGTCTCCTGGACAACTGCAGAACTGACCATGTCCGCCATTAGGATTCAGCAATCTACAGATATCCTGCACGCTCAGCAAAAAGAAAAACAGTCGATCACACAACCTGACCAAGTTCTGTTATCAGTGCTGTGGTACAAGTGTAGGGGAAATCTCAACCTGGTCGAGTTGAATTAGCAGTAGCTACGATTGTAGGAAGGAAGTTCAATTGGGATGATAGTCGAGAGAGATGAGGTGGTGTAGGTGGGCTGTATGAATACAACTGGTGGTGACAGAATTGCATGGCACTGGTGAATGACTGCCGTATATAGAGAGATTTTGGAGGGGGGACACCGAGGAAAGTGTCATAGTGGTGAGAACGTAGAAGAAGAAGATGGATTCTTGACCTCGAGGACTTGAAATTGCGGAGGAAAAGGCAATCCAGTCCATAGAAGTAAGGGAAAGTACGTACTCAACTTAATTAACACGGAACTTTTTTCCGGACTGAAAATTACATGTTAGAATACATGGAAGTGCTTATTTGTTCTTTGCAGGATGCGGGATCTTTATTGAAGCGATCTTTTCTAGGAATTTATGCCTCGTCAGTTGCCTGCGGGTTGGATAGACACACTACAAGGCTTTGCTTCTCTTACTGTTATATACTCTGAGTTGTAAGATTCTTTGTATATTAGTTTCTGCTTAATTAATATGATGTATGGTTGTGATTCCAATTGTTATAAATGTGCGTATTAGCTACTGATCCAGGGACTAATACTGTATGCACAAGAGATTTCCATTTTTGCATTCTGTGTAAAAATGGGGGTCATTACATAAAACTATAGTTTTTAGGAGAATTGTGTCACAAAAATATATGTTTTAGAATTGACCATTCATTGTAACGGGTCTGACAGTGTGGCCTCCACATGACAGTGTGGCCTCCACATGGTAGTCTCACATGCCCCTATTTTCTATTTCACTTGCACGTGAGGTTACCATATAGGTTGACGCCATCAAAAACTGTAGTTTATAATACAATTTCTCCTAAAATCTGTAGTCTTATAAAATAAAAAAGAAACAATGTAGTTTTCAGATAGTTCGTAAAAAGCATGTAATTTTGTGCAATTTACTCGTAAACGAAATCAAACGGAGTTTGCCAAAAGGATAATTAATCTTGAAGTCTTCGCATGATCACTTATTCTTTTTTTCTAAAAAAAGTTCCTTGTATCCATACTTGATCCAGGCTTTCGACCAAGTCTTCAGAGTCAATTACAAGGAAGAATGGGGCAGTCCGTGCTCGTGCAACCTACGGGAATCTCACACGGTAATTAAGGACGCGAGCTTAGACCGGAACTCCGGATGCTCTCACTTTCAGAACTGTTCATGTATTTGGCCGCATTGACTTCGTCATTTGCAAAAATGGCTCCCATGCTATGGTATTTGCAAAAATAGCCCCATGTGCTCTATACCATGTAAGGCAATGGAATTGGCCACACAATCATCTCCTTGTATTGCTATGGTATAAATACACGAAGGGAGCGTATAGATTCTAAATCACAGGAGACAATCATGGAATGCTAACCTAAACAATGTGCAAGACAGGTGCAGGGATATATGCATGATATACATGTAATACATGACATAATATACTCTAAACACTACTGAGTGATTGTTTTTGAGTTCTAGTATTTCTTCCTAAGTATTTCTTGCTAAGTCGTATAGATAGTTCATATACAGCTCGAATTGACTCATTACATTTGCATGATCTACAACGTGGGGTATTAGTTCTGTACTTCATTAAACAGAACTAGCTAGTAAGAAACTGACTAAGTGCACAGCCTCATATCGCTAGTGCAATTCTGCATTTCCTTTTCCTTCTGAATCCAGTCCGTGATCGAGCCCTGCAGCCGGGCTGGCGCATGTGCACCCCACGAGTTGAGGAATTCGGTGACGACAATTAATCGTCTCTCCACCTTCTCCTCTTGTCTTTGCAACTGCTTCTGAATGGTTGTCTTCTCAACCTGAAGGTATGCGCTACCATGTCTGGACTTCCAGAGCATCTGATACGCCGTCGCTCCGGCGTTCCGGCGAAGGCCATCTATCGCCTTTGGCAACATGATCTCGTCCAGCTGTTCCAAGGTAATGTTTGTACACAAGCCATGCTGTTCCTCCCCGTCAATCATCTCTGCCACGGAACCCCCGATGGAAGGTTGGAGGTCATCTGAAGAAGCATGAGGCGAGAACTGGAGTCCAAGTTTCAGATACGGAAAGCGTTCTTGCAGGGAGCTTGTTTTGCCTTCGATGTTTGTAGTCCGTCTATTGCACCAGGCAGGTAGTGGGATGTAGCCCTGTAAATACACTTTGATAACTGGTTCCAGAGAAATACATGGCAACAATTCTGATGCAACATTTGTGTTGCTAGTACCACAGGGCTGCTGCTTGTACTGGTCATGTTGCTTGCAACATAGTGGGTTTGGGCGAAACCACCGAGTAAAAACACCGTGAATATTGTTCCAATGATGCTTACGGCTGCAATAAACATATGGATCCCAGTCGAAGTCTTGCATAGGCAGCTGAGTGAGCTTTATCTTAACGGTTTCGACTGTAGACTTCAAGTGGGGTGTATAGAACAACTCCAGGCATTTGATTGCAATCCCAACTATGTCCGTGCTCTCCGAAAGTTGTAAGCTGAGACCAAGGAGGAAATTGTTCTGTGGTGCATCATCATCTTTGTGGATAAAGAGCAGCCAGCCCTCTATTCCGTGCTCGGCAGTGTGGAATGGCCGTAGGAAAAACAGATGGTGTTGGTTTCCCCTTGCAAAGTTACACACTGTTGTTTTACCTGCAAGAAGGTGCCTTACAAGAGGGTCGAAGAACAGGTATTGCCGCGGTGTGCCACCATGCTCCAGGAATCTCAAAAAATCACTAGCAGAATCTGCGAACCACTCGAATCTTCGGACAATGCATCTACTGGACTCGTAGTTACTACTACCGCTAAAGAAAGAGGAGATGAATGACTTGGTAGTATGAGCGATCCGTTTAGGGAAGGAGGACTTCTTTACCTCCTGCTCCATCTCTTCTTCTTTCAGGATTCGTTGCTTGCATTTGCGCAGTGTTTCATCGCACTCCCGGGCTGCACGCTTCAGCTTGCTCCGCTAACGCAGCAATGCCGACGCGTCGTTGATCTTCCACTTGTCGGATGTCTCGAGTGCGGCCTCCAACTTGATGTGTGCCATCTCCAGCCTCTCCACGTTCTCCTTCCCATTTGATTTATACTCGTACTTGTCGATCATACCAGAAACGATCTGGTTAACCGTCTCCTGGACAACTGCAGAACTAACCATGTCCGCCATTAGGATTCAGCAATCTGTTGAAATCCTGCATGCTCAGCAAAAGAAAAACAGTAGATCACTCAACCAGATCAAGTTCTGTTTGTTAAACTGATCGCCACACGATCAGCACACGACGCACTCACGTCACCAGCTGCGCGCACGCACACGCCGCTGGGTCGCAGGCCCAACCAGAGCAGCGGGCCAAGGTCTCTTGGGCCATCTCCCCCCAAAAAGCTAGCTCAATGAGGGGGTGCTCCCTCACCCTTATAAACCATGCTCAAGCCCTCTCCACAACCAATGTGGGACTATTCCCAACAATCTCCCCCTCACACATTGAGCCGAGATTATCTAGGAACCACCAGGGCTACTCGGCTCGATACCAATTGTTAAACCGACGCCACACGATCAGCACACGACGACTCACGCCACCACTCTTGCCAAGACGACGACGCTGCATGGGTCGCAGAGCCCAACTGCACGGGCCAAGGTCTCTGGGCCATCTCCCCCAAAAGCTAGCTCAATGAGGGGTGCTCCCCCACCTTTATAAACCATGCTCAAGCCCTCTCCACAACTAATGTGGGACTATTCCCAACAATCTCCCCCTCACACATTGAGCCGAGATTATCTAGGAACCACCTGGGGCTACCTGGGCTCTGATACCAATTGTTAAACTGATCGCCACACGATCAGCACACGACGCACTCACGTCACCAGCTGCGCGCACGCACACGCCGCTGGGTCGCAGGCCCAACCAGAGCAGCGGGCTAAGGTCTCTTGGGCCATCTCCCCCCAAAAAGCTAGCTCAATGAGGGGGTGCTCCCTCACCCTTATAAACCATA
Source organism: Guadua angustifolia (assembly GCA_036346375.1). Lineage (NCBI taxonomy): Eukaryota > Viridiplantae > Streptophyta > Magnoliopsida > Poales > Poaceae > Guadua > Guadua angustifolia. The sequence continues at coordinate 126,267 of JAYEVE010000632.1, read as the reverse complement.
CTCAAGCCCTCTCCACAACCAATGTGGGACTATTCCCAACAATCTCCCCCTCACACATTGAGCCGAGATTATAATTGGTATGTGTGCGTGTTTCAGCTAGTGCGTGTGTCTGCATGTTAGTGCGTGCGTCTGCATGTAGTCAGGCTAGTTAGTGTTGGCATGTGTGTGTGGGTCATGGCTAGTTAGCAGCCACGGGCGCTGGCCAAGTCTCCAGAAGATGAGAACGTTGCTGCGTATGGTCGTGGCTGGAGAAATGGCAGCGAGAGACTCGGATCAAGGCGCTGCATGCGTGGAGGGTGATGCATGGCCAGGAAGACCGCTTCTCGAGGGCTCACGTGGGTCGCAAGGTCTTGTTCGTGCGAAGTGGCAGGTGCTTCCGGATCGTGTGGATTGTAGACTGCATGCTGTTGATTAGTTAGTCTATTTAAACCTGTACTTCTTTGTTTATTGGGTGAGTAATACAGCAAGAAAAGGAGGCGTTCGTCGCCGGAAAACTCCTGTGTGTTCTCCTTGTTAGCCTCTCTATTTAGCCACTGCGTGTGTTCTTGTTGTTAGCTTCTGAGTTCAGCGCCAAGTGAGGTGACGTGAGTTCGTCACTGCGCCGAGTTGTCTGTGGGTAGTTCTAACAATTGGTATCAGAGCCGAAGGTGTGTATGCCCAAGATCCTTCGGTACGAGCCCATGGCGATGGTTCCTCAAGCTGCGGCGGCAAGCGGTGGTGGTTCGTTCCATTATCTGCAACTCACTACGACGACCTACACCACATGGGCCATCAAGGTGGAGGCCCTACTGGACGCGCAAAGTCTATGGGAGGCCGTAGCCCCGGCGGAGGGCGCAGCGGTGGAGGCGCGGAAGGACAAGACGGCGAGGGCGTATCTTCTCCAAACCCTTCCCGAGGATATTTTGCTGCACGTGGCGGCAAAGAAAACGGCGAAGGAGGTTTGGGATAGCCTCAAGACAAGGTTCGTCGGGGCGGACCGTGTCAAGGCGGCACGCCTGGCAACCTTGAAGGGAGAGTTCGATGCTCTCCGCATGAAGGATGGCGAGGCGCTGGATGACTACGCCAAAGAAGCTCGGCGGCATGAAGGTGCGGTACGCCAATCTCGGGCTACCTTGGAGGATTCTGCATTGGTGAAGAAGCTTCTTGACACCGTGCCGGATCGCTTCTACCCCGTTGTCGCCGGCATCGAGCAATTTTGCGACACCAACACGATGGCGTACGAGGAGGCCTTGGGGCGGTTGAAGACCTTTGATGAGCGGCTGCGCCTTCGCGAGTCTGTCTCCAATGGTGACGGCCAGCTTCTCCTCACGGCGGCCGAGTGGCAGGCTCGGCGGAAGCAAAATGGCTCCGGTGACAAGAAGAAGAACCGCGACCGTGGCAAGGCGGGTGGTGGCTGTAGCGGCAGCCATGACGATGACGACGGCGACACCAGCGTCGACTCGGACACCAGCGAGCGCAAGTCAGCGGGGAAGAGAGGCAAATGCTACAACTGTGGTGTTCGTGGGCATTTTGCCAGGGATTGTCGCAAGCCGAGGAAGGAAGAAGCGCTCCTTGCGACAACAGATGATGAACCGACGTTACTTTGAAGTTTGTCTAGGAGCTAGAAATAATCTAAGTCAAGATTAGGGGGGAAATTGTTAGCAATAATCTTGACTAAGTTTAATTGGTATGTGTGCGTGTTTCAGCTAGTGCGTGTGTCTGCATGTTAGTGCGTGCGTCTGCATGTAGTCAGGCTAGTTAGTGTTGGCATGTGTGTGTGGGTCATGGCTAGTTAGCAGCCACGGGCGCTGGCTAAGTCTCCAGAAGATGAGAACGTTGCCGCGTATGGTCGTGGCTGGAGAAATGGCAACGAGAGACTCGGATCAAGGCGCTGCATGCGTGGAGGGCGATGCATGGCCAGGAAGACCGCTTCTTGAGGGCTCGCGTGGGTCGCAAGGTCTTGTTCGTGCGAAGTGGCAGGTGCTTCCGGATCGTGTGGATTGTGGACTGCATGCTGTTGATTAGTTAGTCTATTTAAACCTGTACTTCTTTGTTTATTGGGTGAGTAATACAGCAAGAAAAGGAGGCGTTCGTCGCCGGAAAACCCCTGTGTGTTCTCCTTGTTAGCCTCTCTATTTAGCCACTGCGTGTGTTCTTGTTGTTAGCTTCTGAGTTCAGCGCCAAGTGAGGTGACGTGAGTTCGTCACTGCGCCGAGTTGTCCGTGGGTAGTTCTCTAACACTGTTATCAATGCTGTGGTACAAGTGTGGGGGGAATCTCAACCTGGCCGAGTTGAATTAGTAGTAGCTACGGTTATAGGAAGGAAGCTCAATTGGGATGATAGTCGACAGAGACGAGTTGGGTAGGTGGCTGTAAGAATGCAACCTATGCGAATGAATGGGAATCTCACACTGTATGTATGCGTGCTTAGACCGGAACTCCGGATGCAAGGAAAAATGGAACATCTGGCACAGGTGCAACCTACAGGAATCTCACACTGTATGTACGCGAGCTTAGACCGAAACTCCGGATGCAAGGAAAAATGGAACATCCGGCACTGGTGCAACCTACAGGAATCTCACACTGTATGTACGCGAGCTTAGACCGGAACTCCGGATGCTCTCACTGTCATCTGATCGTCAGGCCTTTGAATGAGTGGAGTGACGTGGGGCGTAGCTGATATCTTGAAAAAAAAACTAGTTCAATGCCAGTGCGTTGCTATAGAAAATAAAAATGGTAACAAAACACAAAGATCAAGTAATAAAAGAAAATTTTGCTATAAGATTAAATATCTATTTCTCCCAATTACAAAAGTTTTTTTGGTTTCTCCTCCGACATGAATAAAAACCAAATATATTGTATATAGTACATAAGTCATTAATGATATTAGAACATATTTTGAAATGATATTCTTGGTATATGTTTCGGTAGATCTGAAAATAAACTGTTATATTGCAACACAATTTGGATATCATTTGATCAAACCTTGTCTATGATGTGAGTACTTCTTTGTAGACAATATTTTTTTGTGAGGTTCCCATGAGTTTTCTTAGACTTCCGGCCATTGTCCTTCTCCTTGTCTGCAACAGCAAGTATCTTGATGTTGCTTCTGGCGGTGGCTCTACATAGCGCAATATACAATTGCCCAAAAGAGAAAAACTGTTCAAGGAGGTAGACACCGACATTCGGGATGGTCTACCCTTGTGCCTTGCTGATTGTCATTGCAATGTTAAGCCTGATCTGGAACTGCTTTCTCTTGAATCTAAATGGGAACATCTCGTCGTCAGAGGGACTGTAACGACCCCCATTTTTACATAGAATGCAAAAATAGAAATCTAATGTGCTTGCAGTACTAGTCCCTAGATCAATAGTTAGTACGCACATTTACAATAATTGAAATCACAACCATACATTATATTAATTAAGCGGAAACTAATAAACACATAAATCTTACAACTCAGAGCATAAAGTAGCAAAAAAAGCAAGGCCTTGTAGTGTGCCCATCCATCTCACAGGCAACTGACCAGGCATAAATTCCTAGAAAAATCACGGCAATAAGGATCCCGCAACCTGCGACGAAACAAAACTTTGGAGCTTTGCTAGCTTTACACCTAAAACAACAAATTAAGCAAGGGTGAGTACTTTCGTACTCCGCAAGACTTAAGGTGGTATTTGCAAATGTATAAATGCAGGCCAAGTCAAAAGATGCTACTACAGTTAATTTGCATAAAGCAAAATTGAATTTGTAAATCAGGTTATTTGCAAACGGAATTTATAAGAGCATGTTTGATTGATAACAAATAAGTAAAGCATAAGTAACACTGACAGTCCTCCATGACGTGAGTGACGAATAATCCAAATCCTGAAATCCATCAATATCGGCCCTTTGACATAAAGCGACAGTTGCTAAAGCAAGTTCAAACCAAAACCCATTTTCACAAAATACCAAAGTCTAGCATTGGAATGACTTCACCAAGTACCCATGACCGCGGACGCGGCTCATCGATTAAAAAAAATATTGCAATGCGTTCGAAAATTTCGGACGCCCAAGTACAAATCATTCCGTTAAAAGATAGGATCTCCCGAAGATCGGTGATCATACCAGTACAAAAGAAAAGAAAAACTAACTAGCTGCTCACGTCAGCGCTGTGCTTGATGTACACAAGCAAAATTGGATTGCCAGCCGGGAAACAAATTCTGTGGAGGAGGTATGCAAATTTAATCATATGCATCCCCACTTCTATAGATGCCACGTGTCCATCTAACTAAATCTCAACCCCACCTCACCAACAATGTCATTGATTGGAGGAGTGAGAAATCAAGGGTGGGGTGGAGTGAGAAATTAAATGAATGATTGAGATTGACAAGATGCACACGTGGCATCCATCGGAGTGAGGATATATAGAGTTAAGTTTGCATACCTTCTCCACGAATTTTTTTTCCGGCCGGTTGGCCTTTGGGCCTGCATGGCAGTTGATTGCGTGGCCGGTAAAATCAACTAGTTGACAATAGCCAACCCAAATAACCAAAAAGAAATAACTTTCAAACAGTCCCTGAATTAATTAAGTGGGAAAAAAAGATGCATCGATCATGCATGTCACGTCACACGATTATTGCTTACTATTGTCACACAATAACAAGGCTAGGTTCAGAGTAAAGTTATCCGATAAAAGCAGAGAAATAAAGCAGCATTGTTTTAAGGTCCTGTTTGTTTCAGCTAGGGATTATGAAAAACAGCTTTTAAAAGTTGAAAGGGCAACAAACAGCAAGCTTTTAATCTAGATTATAATAATCTGGATGCCAGATTGTAGCAATCCCATAATCCACTCTTCCTCAGCTTTTCCCAGCTTTTTTTTTGCAAAAGACCACAATACCCATCCAACTTCAACCAAAATTACCCACCATTGCTCCAGCTTTCCCTAGCTTTCCCCAACTTCAACCAAAATTACCCACCATTGCCCCCAACTATAATCTGGGTTACCAAACAACCATGAGCTTTCAACCTCTAGCTTTTTAACAATCCAGCTTTTACAATCTAGTTTTTAAAAGCTGCTTTTCACAATCCCCAGCTGAAACAAACAGGACCTAAATTTCGACGTCCTACAAAATCAGCATTATATTGTTGCGAATAAAACTTGAATGGTCATAGGCATAAGTCTCTAAATGCCGCTGTTAATTATGCATGTCACGTCACACGATTATTGCTTACTAGTAGCGGAAGAACACCCAGACCAGTGTTTTCATCCCTGGGCGCAAGGGCTTTCTCCACAGCATCTCAATGCGTTGAACTGTCTCCAAATCGAGTAGATTTTTTTAACCGGTGGAAGGGGCTGTTCACGGTTTCGAATTTTCTAGAGGACTTTTTTTTGCAAAATAACGTACCTTATGGCCTCAATAGTTTCCAAAACTTTCAGGCATAAGGTTATATATATATATATATAGATCGATATATACTAAATTAGCAATTAGAGGGGGTGAATGATTGTGCGGAAACTAAAATCAAATTGTTGATAATTTTTGAAACACCCCAATTTGGACACAAATTACCTGATTCGGATGACATGGACACGTCATGTGCGATTCTCCGTCGTATGTTCCCGATGACATCAAGGAAACATTGTGGACAGAGTTGATGACAAGTTTCGGCTTCAAGATCGCTTGAGCTTGCCAGAAACGTGCACTAAGTGTTATGGGAACCGCATGAAAGAACTGGAAGACAAAGCTGAATAAGGAGTATGTCAAGAAGGATCGAACGCTGGATTTTAATAGATACCCGAGGTTATAGCGATTTTGGGATGAATTCGAGCAATATAAGAAATCTGATGAAGCCTAGGCTATCAGCCAACAGAACAAGGCAAATTCGGACAAGAACATTTACCCCCATGTGCTAGGCACCGGTGGCTACGTGAGGAAAGTATCCAAGTGGAATGCACGGGAAGAATAGCTAACACTTAGTGGAGTTGATACTGCGACGTCTCAGATGACCCCAAGATCGAAGTACTGGCTGCTTGCGAGGGGAGCTACTCTGTCGGATGATGGCAGCATAAGCTTCAGAAGCGAAAAAGACAAGGAAATCTCGAGGAAGATCGTAGATGCTCACTCCGAAGCTATTGAGGGCTCCTTCCTGCCAAGAAGTGAGGACGATGAGCTAACACGCGCCTTGGGTAATAAGGAGCACCCTGGTCGCACCAGAGGGGTTGGCTTGGTGCCCTGGAAAGTAACATTCCCAGAGGATGCCTATATGTACAAGCGACCAAAGAAATCCAGACAACAACAGTTGGATGAACGTGTACGAGAAATAGAAGACAGACTGCACAGAAAGGAAGTCGAATTTGAAGAACAGATGAAAATGATGCGAGAAATGGTAGCAAAGGTCTTTAGCGAACGTCAATCACATGACGTAGGTCACCAGCACGAAAGTCCCGCCGGGGTTCACAAAAGCAGCCAAGCGTCCGCTAACCCTCCTGAAGAGGACTCAGTGTGTAGTTTTCCCGTGGACAAAATCATAGAGCCGACACGCTGCAGTCTGCACCTGCCCGTAGCGAACATTACCATCAAGGTAGCTGAAGGGATGGCTTAGCCATGCAACGAGGGGCAGATGTTGCATAACCGCCCAATTCCTCGGGGATACGCTAGAGTTTCAGTTGACAGCGTGGTTGACAGATACCGCAAAGTAGAGGTTGAGATCCCGGGCGAGGAGGGGCAAAGTCTTGGACAAAGCATGGGCATATTCATCACGTGGCGCAAGCGCTATATAAAGTTTGCCTCAGAAGATGACAACGACGATGATCTTAACAACGATGACGAGGCGGAGTCTCCATCTAGGAACAATCCTCCTCCTCCTCCGGCGTCATCGAAGAAAGCTCCTTCTCTTGCTCCAGCGCCACCCAGGAAAAGTCCTCCTCCGCCATCACCCAAGAAAACTCCTCCTGCTCCAATAGCCACAAGATGACCAAAGAGCACCGCGATCTGAACATTCTACACGGTCAGGGGGGAAAAGTTCGTCATCTGTGAAGCTAGCCAAAACTCTTAGCAAGAAACGACCATATGAAATGACCGACGAAGAAACAAAAAAAGAAGTAGGCGCCTATGTAGTAGAGCACTTCAAGAAGACGCCACCACCGCTAAGATTGAAATCGAACACCGCTAAACGGGATTTCTTCTGGACTTAGCGAAGGTTAAGCAGATAGGACGGATAATCAAGCTCCTCAACCTAGCCAACTATCAGACTACGATCGCATCTCTAGGAAGAAATCTAAAGGAGATGGTGGTAAAGCAGTTGTTGCTGGAAGCGAAAGTGGTGCTGAAGGGCAGGAGCCACCTGTAAAGTGGCCATTCGTTAACGGAGAACCTTTGCTGCATCCAAATAAGGAGCTCAAACTGACCACACAATTACGGCATCTACATGAATGGTACCTGCAGTATGTCCAAAAGACACAAAACGTTGTTTTCCCCGTCAAATACGAAGATATGGACTTTCACAACAATGACAACTCTTTCTAGGTTGAACACATAGAAGTATATCAGATATACCAACGAGACGCTCTGGACGTGTCTATATTGAGAATATGGACTCTGTAAGTCTCTTGTATAATTCATGCTGTATATTCACGTACTCTTAAACTTAGGGTCTGACTTCTTTTTTTACGTAGAATGGAGACAATGACACTTAGAGCGGACACAAATAAAAAGATAGGATTCCTGGACCCGGGCCTTGTCAACTGCAAACTTATTATAGATCCAAGAACAATAAATGATGTTGAGGTGTACGTACTCAAGGCGCTGCTAAAGCTACAACACAAGGACTACATACTTTTACCCTACAACTTTTAGTACGTGTTTCCCTACTTACTAGTCTCTCATATTTGATGCGCAACACAATGTGATGACTAATTGGCTTCTGCAGCTTTCACTAGATCGTCCTTGTCTTCATGTTAAACGAAAGCAACATCATTGTCTTGGACTCAATGAGGAAATCGACAAGCGAATACAAAGAATTAATAGACTTGCTAGACAGGTAAACTCGGTCGTTGCATTATTGCTCTAATAATCTTCCATCCCATTGCACCTAATTAATTTTAATGACTACTCGAAACCATGAACAGGGTGTACACAAAATACTGCAAGAAGAGCCAACGACATCGTCCATACATGAAAAAGTTCGAATACACACCGATTTTCCATGCAGAAACAACCCCAAGGGAACAATATATGTGGATACTATGCAATGACACATATCCACGCGTTCATCACTGACAATACGGACTACAACGACAAGCTGGTATATCGATCATTACATGTTGACCCGTACTTTTCTTTTATAAAGACGATGACACTAATTAATGCTTCAATTTCTCCCATGACAAGGTCGTCAAGCGCATAAGCAAGAGACTTGCTCAACCACGAAATTGATGCCCTTAAATAGCAGATAGCTGGGTTCATCATTCGAGAAATTATCCACCCGAAGGGCGAGTTTTACGAGCATTTGTAGCTTAAGTGACATGCCAACAATTGTGAATGAACAATGTAATGCTTCAAAAGTGAATGAACAATGTAATAATTAAATATTATGATGCTTCAATGTATTTCAATTACACTTTAGCGATGCTTCAGTACTATTGTGCACAACGTATACCGTACAGAATATATCTACTGTACAATATATATACATGCTACAATATATACTGCAAAAATATATATGCAAAAAGGTTTAAAAAACCCATCACTGCCGGTTAACAAGAAAAAAGGGGCACTGATAATAGTTATCACTGCCGGATATTGATAACAATTGGGTAGTGATAGTTACTTATAACTGCCGGATATTATTGAAAATGTGGCAGTGATAGTTACTTATCACTACCGGTTGTAAATAATAATGGCAAAGGATAATTATTATCACTACCGGTTGGACAGTATGAACTGGCAGTGATAGTTATTATCACCGCCGGTTGTTAAGTATAAACCGACAGTGATAGTTATTATCACTACCGGTTGGTAAGTATAAACTGGCAGTGATAGTGATTATCACTGTTGGTTTATATCCGACAGTGATAGTTCTCGACTATCACTGCCACTTAGGTTGTGCCGGGTCCACATCCGGCAGTGATGCCGATGTGGACCCAGCAGTAATCACATGTTCGGTAGTAGTGATATCACATGTAAAATATTATATATGCTTGATTTATGCTTACCCCATATCGGTCACTTGTCTTATTCGATGTTTACCAACTCAACAATGTTGCTTCCTCACTAACGCGACAACCTCCTATCTTCTATGATGCTAACATCTTTGTTTTAGTCGTTATCTAACAATATGCATATGTCCTCAGCAACAATGGCACATTTCTTATATATATATCCTCAGTAGCTTGTCTTTTATGTAAAACTTCATCTTCTCTCTATCAAGATCTCTTCATCATCAAGCTTCTTTTGCTACAAACTTCTTCAATAATACAGACACGCACCAATCGTCATCACGGCATTTGGTTCATTCGGCTTTGCCTTTTCACTTTTTATTTTATTTTTGTTCTAAATTTTAGTTATTTTTTTGTTGAATTCATAAAAAATCCAATAGCTAATGTTTCTTTAATTTTTATGCCGAATTATATTTATTAGGGACTTTATATAGAAATTCATATGAAAATTGAATTGGAATTTTTGTGCAAAACAAATTAGCATTTTTTAATTCCAAATTATATTTGTGTGTTATTGGATCATACATGACATAGATTTTTTTAATTTAGTTTTAGGTTGGAATCATATACAAATTCACTTGGTATATTTTTTATTTTATTTTTATTTTGCTATAGAGTTCATATGGAAATTGAATTGCTAATTTTATTTTATTTTTATTCTAAATTTTAGTGTTAGGTTGGTATTCAGTATACAAATCAAATTACTAATTTTTCAATTTATTTTTGTTTTGAATTTTATTTTTATTTTGATGTTCATATGGAATTCAAATTGCTACTTTATTTTTATTTTTACATGGAATTTTGGTTTTTATTATATATTTTGATGTTCGTATGGATATCAAATTATCATTTTATTTTTCATTCCAAATTTCAGTTTTTATGTTGGAATTGTATTCAAATCCAACTACTAATTTTTATTCTAAATTTCAGTTTTATTTTGTTGTTCTTTTGGAAATCATATTACTAATTATCATTTATTTTGTATTTTGATTTTTTAAAATTTTATTCTGAATTTCAATTTTATTTTGCTGTTTATATGGAAATTAGATTATTAATTATCTTTTATTTTTGTTCCAAATTTTTATTGTACTTGGACTCTTTCTTTTAATCGATAGAAATCAAATATCTGATTTTATTTTATTTTATTCTGAATTTCATTTATTTTTGTATTATACATAACACAAACTCTTGTATTGTATATGACACAAACTCTTTCTTTTAATCTAAACCGTTATAATCTGGACCCACCACGATCAACGGTGTAAATCTTTCTTTTTTTCCTCCGATTAATGTGGAAATTTGTAGCCTTGAGAGTGAACGTGATGGCTTCTTTTGCTTCTGCTTTAATAAAATAAAGAATGATAGATTAACCGGACTCTACGCAAAGGTGCCGAGAATCAATGGACTACGCAATCTCCAACCATATATTCTTCTTAAGCATAGATGCAAAAGAGAAAAGATAAACACTTGGGAGAGCACGTAATTTTGTATATTCGATATTGAATATGAAATATAGTGTTCCCATATGTTTAATTATCCTTTTGTTTCCACAAACAAAATGACTGCACCACCACCCCCCACCGTAGATTTGGCTGATGCAGAGCTAACCAACTATCGACCACCATGATATCTCCTCAAGGGAAAAAAACTTACTTTTAAAACAATATGAGCTTGATGATAATATAAAGAGACTTTTTGCCGCCTTTAATTAGGAGGCACCAAGCTATCTATTAAGCTAGCACCAAAATAAAGTAGCAAGAGGTACAAGAAAAGAATAATTTGGTGGTATCTCCTGGTATCTCACAATGATGGTGAAACACTCTAATGTAAAATAAGGAATATCACTGAAAGAGAAGGAAAATGACAGAGACTCGAGATAAATTACTCCATGAAAATGATCTGTGTACACTCTTTCTCGAGGGTGAAGCACACAGACTATGGCAACACGCCTGTTTGTAGAAAAAAATGCATGGGCATAGAAATTATAGGCGGAAATTGTGTATTTATCATCATAGTTAAGACAGCATAGAAAATTAGGAATAAGGTCTTGTACTGAAACCACCAACACGCGGAATGAAAGAAGAAATGAAATCAATCAGAGTTTGCCGAAAAGATAATTAATCTTCAAGTCTTCTCAGTCACTTATTTTTTTTAGAAAAAAATGTTTCTTTTATACATGCTTGATCCAAGCTTTCGACGAAGTCTTCACAGCCAAAGAGTAGTGACAAAGGTGGGTAATTTTGATGAAGTGACGCGGGAAGAAACTCTTGCTTTATATAGTAGAGATTAGAAACTAACAAGTTCTATAAATGAATCCACAATAATTATTGGTACGGTAAAAGAGCTCTAGTTTTAATAGGGAGTTTAGCCTTCCACAGGAATTTATGTGGGAAGCCACCACTCTGCACTCTCAAAGCTTGATGAAAAGATTCGACAGTAAATTTACTATGAGAATTAAACATCCATTGCACAGTATCATTATTGTCATTAAGTACGACTCCAACATAATCATACTAAAGTTCTCGGGGAAAAAAATCTACTGAAGTCTTTGTAATACCGCCACTTGTTTTATCAGGGTTTTCGACCGGAATTTGTTTTGTCTTTGAGGGGCTTCATTTCTTTTGTTCCTTAGTCTTATTGATTAGTGGCATCTAGTGGTTGAGTTTTAGGGGGGGAGATTGAGGAGAGGGATCCCTAAAGAATAAATTCCCCACCTGGCTCCCTCTTTCTCCACCTGGCGCCTGCTATTTCTAGCCAAAGCCTCCTGGAGCCTGCTGTTTTTTTCCCCAGCCGAGCCATCTCCTGGCACCTTTTTCCCTGGCCGAAGGCCATCTCTTGGCTGCGCCTCTCCTGGCCATCTCCTGGCGTTTGCTCTCAGCCGCGCCTAGCTTCCTCCCTGGCCGACTTCAGCCAGGCCGTGCGCCTCCCATCCCTTGGCTGCTTCCTCCTGGCGCCCTCCCCTGGTCAAGCTTCCTCTGGCGCAGCTCCTGCTTCTTCCAGCTCCGGTCGGTGGTGGCGCCCTCCCTGCAGGCCGGCGACGCCCCAGCTCCGGCGACCCCACCTCCGGCCAGCTCCGGGTGACTCCTCCCCCGGCCGGCGTCCTGCTCCACCTTCCTCTTTCCTCCATGAGTATGATTGGAGGTAAAAACCCTAGAAATTTTGGGGGTGAGATTGCTTGCATGCATGGTGTTTGATGAAATGCCTAGCTAGGGTTCTTATTTTGCAATGTATTTAGTTGAGGGATTTAGAGTCTAGAGTGATTTGCAATTCCTGTTTCGAGCAGATTTTTGCCCCCTGTTAGAGCTGCTGTTCGAAAATTCTACAAGCGTTTCCTGGGGGTTTGGCTATAACGAAAGTTGTAGATAATTGAATTACCTTTCAATAGAGACCGAAATCATCAAGTTTCGTTCAGCCATTTAAAAGTTATGACTATTTTACCTCGTGCTGTCCAGAGCGAAGTATTTTTGTGGCTGACTGCTGTTCGTCGCAAATCTGGGAATAATCGGTGTTTTTTCCGGTCGGTCGGCTATAGAAAAAGTTGTAGATAATCGAATTACCTTTCAATGAAGTCCAGAATCGCTAAGTTTCGTTCAGCCGTTTAAAAGTTATGCCCATTTTACCGAGTGCTGTCCCGGGTTGGCAGATTTCTATTTTCAGGTTTTACGAGTGAGTTGCGAAGCCGGCTTAGTATGAGTCATGTGTTGATTTATGGGCATGTTTTTGAGTGAGTTATATCCATGTGCGGTGGTGTGACCCCGTGTGTGGTAACCTCGCCTCGCCACACCGCCTCGAAAAGTTGAAGGCAAATGCATCAATTGATTGAACTTTGTGAATTGTAGATTGAATGTCTTGATTGATTTGATATGTGTACCGCTAATGCTTGTTGTGGTTATAATCGACAACACGCAGTATGGGTAGGCTATGTGAATACTTATGAATGACATTAGAGAATGAAATTTTGCATGTGCATCCTTGTTTATTTGCTATGTGTGCTATATTGAAGAATGATGTGCCTTGTCTTTGTGGTTTGTTGTGATAACTTATGTTCCGTGGCTGGTGCTCACTAGTAGGATTAGGGTGTTATTGATATCAAAGACATGAGTTTTGAGTTAAGTATAATGGTTCAATTCGTGTTCATGATAAAAGGTTATGGTTTTTGTATGAAGTATTGATGATAAATGAATGTGTGGATGGAGTATGGAATTTGATTGTAAAAATGGTTTAAGTTATGATCAAGATAGATGGAATTAGTAATTACTCGAGTATCGGTGATGTGAGTATGAATATTTGTTGAGGATGTGATTATGAATGTCGAGGATGTGAAGGGTAATTTATGGATGTGAGCAGTGGCTGATGTTTTATGTATTTGGCTATGGCTATACAAATGTGAGAAATAAATGTAGTTCGCAAATTTGTTATGTCATTTGCATTTGTGCATTCATAATGGAAGAGGTGACCCATTCGATGCGGGCCTCTGTGCTCACATGTAGTGAGTCGAAAGTCCTACCTCGTAGTCCCGTGATACGTGGTTGTACGGGAGCGAGTCAAGAAGAGTAGGCGCCTCCACTGCGGGGTGGAAGGGAATGAGAGGTGCACACCGACGGTGTGCACTCTACCATACCCCAGATGTGCTAAAAGAGGAGATGAGCATGCATAATGCATCGTGTGCATGAGAATTGTGAAATGAAATGAGATATGAACATGCAAGCATATTTGCATCTCTTTGCATGGACAAGGAAGCATCATGTTTAATGAGTTGATTGTGATGTATGGGTATGATATTCGCTTTTGAATGGCCTTTTGCATTTGTATTGCATTTACGATGAGGAATCATGTTTAATGAGTTGATTGTGATGTATGGGTATGATATTATGCTTTTGAATGGCCTTTTTGCATTTGTATTGCATTTACGATGAGGAATCATGTTTAATTAGTTGATTGTGATGTATGGATATAAGATTCTTCTTTTGTATGTCTTGTGCACTTGAGTATGAAAGCATAAATACATTCCATTGCATTGTGTGTTGCAACTGATAAATGGGAGTGATGAGAATGGGAAGAACAGGTTGAGGTTTGAGACGTGGACTCATCCGGAAATGTCTTATTGAGGCGAGGGTAAGATTTAGTTATGTTTTCGAATTGGTCGTGGTAAGTGGAGTTAGTATTGCTTCTTCTATTGGTTGATTTCCATTTAATAATGGCTATATTAAATTCTAGATTACAAGTACTTCAGTTGAATTCATTACCTTTTTATTATTGTTGCACTTTGCTGAGTCTCGGACTCACACTTGTTTGCTTCCTGCTTTAGGTACCTTGAAGTCGATTCGTGCGGTTGGGAGTAGTATCACGTGCATTTAACTCGTTCTCCAACAATTTATTAGCAAATTCAATAATTCTGGATGTAATTAATGAGGTTGTAATATGTTGTTTGTCGTGTTGGAGTTTCTTAACTTCTATTGGGGGATTTGATTGATTAACTAAGGACCTGCTAGTATGTTTCTTCCTATTTTGAGTGGTTGATACATTATGACTGCTAACATTCTTTTGTCTGCTGAGTGGATGTCCTCTGTTCTAGAGAGGTCATGCCAAAATTTTATAAATTTCGGTGGCTTAGTTTCTAAGCCGGTCTTAATAGTTTAAAGGGTTGGTAGCATCCGTGGCGCGTTTGGGCTCCGGGGTGTTACAGTCTTATCCGTATATTTTCAGTGACCCCACGAAGTGGCGAAATTTTAACATATCCCAACTTCCATCTATCACATCAGCCACTGTGACGGTTTCACTGAAGGTGATTCCATATAGATTGGGATGTTTATGGGCCAGTAAACTATTCCCAGGCCAATTGTATTCCCAAAACCTGGTTCTTTCCCCATTTCCAACAATGCTTTTACATCAAGCATAGAAAGGCTTGCTTAATTTTCATTAACCCTGACCAAAATTGAGAATCCCCAATTTTGCAGCCCACCTGAGTGATTGTTTTTGAGTTCAAGTATTTCTTCCTAAGCATTTCTTGCTGAAGTCTTATGGGAGGTGCTTCTATGTATCATTTTTTAAATTTGCATAAATATTGAAGTATGAAATAAAGTTAGACGGGATTACTTACCCTTCGCTTGCTTCGAATTTATACAATTTGTATTGATGGGTGATTAATAGAAGCACTACTCAAGTCGTATATATAGTTTATATGCTGCTCGAATTGACTCATTACATTAGCATGATCTAGAACTTGGGGTATTAGTTCTGTGTTTCATTAAACTGAACCACTAGCTAGTAAGAAACAGACTACGCAGACAGCCTCAAATTGCTAGTGCAGTTATGCATTTCCTTTTCCTTCTGAATCCAGTCCATGATCGAGCCCTGCAGCCGAGCTGGCGCCAGTGCGGCCCACGAGTTGAGGAATTCGGTGACGTCAATTAATCTGATACGCCGAACGGTTTTCTCAACCTGAAGGTATGCGCTACCATGGCTGGACTTCCAGAGCATCTGATACGCCGTCGCTCCGGCGTTCTGGCGAAGGCAATCTGTTGCCTTTGGCAGCGCGATCTCTCCCAGCTGTTCCAAGGTAATGTTTGTACACAATCCATGTTGTTCCCCCATTAATCATCTCTGTGGCAACACCCCCGACGGCAGGCAGCAAGTCCTCTGAAGAAGTATGAGGCGAGAAGTGGAGTCCAAATTTCAGATACGGAATGCCTTTCTGCAGGGAGCTTGTTTTACCTTTGATGATTGTCCTCCGTCTATTGCACCTAGTAGGCTCTGGGATGTAGCCCTGCAAATACATTTCGATAACTGGTTCCAGAGAAATACATGGCAACAATTCTGATGGGCTTGCATTGCTACTACCACAGGGCTGCTTGTACTGGTCATGTTGCTTGCAACATAGTGGGTTTGGGCGAAACCACTGAGTTAAAACAGCGTGAATATTGTTCCAATGATGTTTACGGTTACAATCAACACAGTACAAGTCTTGCGTAGGCAGCTGAGTGAGCTTCATCGTAACAGTTTCGGCTGTAGATTTGAAGTGAGGTGTGTAAAACAACTCCAAGCATTTGATTGCAATCCCAACTATGTCTGTACTCTCCGAAAGTTGTAAGGTGAGACCAAGGAGGAAATTATTCTGTGGTGCATCACCGTCTTTGTGGATGAAGAGCAGGCTGCCCTCTATTCCGTGCTCGGCAGTGTGGAATGGCCGTAGAGAAAACAGATGGTGTTGGTTTCCCCTTGCAAATTTACACTGTATTGTTTTGCCTGCAAGAAGGTGCCTTACAAGAGGGTCGAAGAACAGGTATTGCCGCGGTGTGCCACCATGCTCCAGGAATCTCAAAAAATCAGTAGCAGAATCTGCGTACCACTCGAATCTTCGGACAACGCATCTACTGGACTCGTAGTTACTACTACCGCTAAAAAAAGAGGAGATGAATGACTTCGTAGTATGAGCGATCCGTTTAGGGAAGGAGGACTTCTTTACCTCCTGCTCCATCTCTTCTTCTTCCAGGATTCGTTGCTTGCATTTGTGCAGTGTTTCGTCACACTCCCGGGCAGCACGCTTCAGCTTGCTCCGCCAACGCAGCAACGCCGACGCGTCGTTGATCTTCCACTTGTCGGATGTCTCGAGTGCGGCCTCCAACTTGATGTGCACCATCTCCAGCCTCTCCACGTTCTCCTTTGCATTTGATTTGCACTCGTACTTGTCCATCATACCAGAAACGATCTGGTTAACCGTCTCCTGGACAACTGCAGAACTAACCATGTCCGCCATTAGGATTCAGCAATCTGTTGAAATCCTGCATGCTCAGCAAAAAGAAAAATAGTAGGTCACTCAACCTGATCAAGTTCTGTTATCAATTATGTGGTAAAGTGTAGGGGAAATCTCAACCTGGCCGAGTTGAGTTGAATTTGTAGTAGCTAAGATTGTAGGAAGGAAGTTCAATTGCGATGATAGTGGACAGAGACGAGAGTTGGTGTAAGTGGCTATAAGAATACAACTGGATGGGACAGAATTGCATGACACCGGTGAATGGTGAATGACTGCCGTATGTAGATTTGGATTCCACAAACAATGACTGCACCGCCAACCCCCAACCGTTAGATTTGGCTGACGCAGAGCTAACCAACTACCAACCACCATGCTATCGATCCTCAAGGAAAAGAAAACTTACTTTTAAAACAATGCGAGCTTGATGATAATATAAAGAGACTTTTTACCGTCTTTAGGAGGCACCAAGCTATGTATTAAGCTAGCACTGAAATGAGGTAGCAAGAGGTACAAGAAAAAGATAATTTGGTGGTATCTCCTGGCACCACTCAACGATGGTAAAGCTCTCGAATGTAAAACAAGGAATATCACTGCAAGAGAAGGAAAATGACAGACTCGAGATAAATTACTCGTTGACAATGAACTGTGTACACTCTTTCTCGAGGGTGAAGCATACAGACTATGGCACCGCGTTCGTGGAAAAAATGCGTGGGCATAGAAATTATAGGCCGAAATTGTGTATTTATCATCATAGTTAAGACAGCATAGAAATTTAGAAATAAGGTCTTGTACCGAAACCATCACCACTCGAAATAAAGCAAGAAATGGAATCAATCGGAGTTTGCCGAAAAGATAATTAATCTTCAAGTCTTCGCAGTCACTTATTTTTTTTTAGAAAAAATGTTCCTTTTATCCATGCTTGATCCAGGCTTGCGACCAAGTCTTTTATCCATGCTTGATCCACTCGTTTAAAGGAAGAATGGGACAATCCACAGCCTAGCTACGGGAAATCTCACACGGTAATTAAGTACGCGAGCTTGGACCGGAACTCCGGATGCTCTCAATTAATTTTATCTCATCGTCAGACCGAAGCGGGGGACGTCCAATGCGCGAAGGACAGGACGCCGTCCAACGCGCGCTCGGCCGTAGGATCGGAGGCCCGCGCGACCGTAGGATCGAAGGCCCGCACTGCTTACGCGTTTTTTCCTCGCCTCTCATCGCGAGAATTACATGCGCCGCCGCTCGTGATTTTTCCTCACGCCTCATCGCCAGAATATGATGCGCCGCCACTTGTAAGGTCACGACGCCGACACATGCCCTTGCCTTGTTCAGATCTTCGCGCGACGTCTTATGTTGGAGCTCGCGACACGCTACCTCACCGGAATCCCATCTTCCCGTCGCGCACGTCGCCAGAATTTGATCTTCACGAGCAGGCGCGTCGTCTCCCTCCTCGACAGGCCATAAGCAACGACGACAGCGACAATGCAAAACCATAATTCCCCTACAGGTATTTTACTATCTTTTAGTCTAGTATAAATTGGATTGTCTGAATATTTAGATGAAACTTAATTATTTATTTTATAGATGATATCGATGAGGTAACAGAAAAAGAAAAAGATGGTTGCACAGCAGAATTTCAAACATTACAGACACCAATAGTTGGAATGGAATTTGCAACCATAGAGGAAGCATACAAGTTTTATAATGATTATGCTTTTAATGTTGGTTTTAGCGTCAGAAAAAATGAAGATAGAAAGAATAGCGCCAATGTTTGCATAATGAAGTGTTTCACTTGTTCAAGAGAAGATACACAAAGGTCAAGAGATCCAACCAAAAATCCGCCGAAATTTGAGCGAATGGATAGTAGAGTTGGATGCAATGCCCATATGAGAGTTAACATGAGTAATAAAGGCATTTACCAGTAAGATACGAAGGGATTTGGATCTATATGTACGTTTGCTTTATAATTCTAAAATATTTATCTTCTAATCTATTGATTATATTGGTGGTGCATGCCTGATGGTGTTGTTGGGTGAAAAATATAACATGTCGTAGAAAAAAAAACGTCGCGCGAAGATCTGAACAAGGCAAGGGCGCGCGTCGGCGTCGTGACCTTACAAGCGGCGGCGCATCATATTCTGGCGATGAGGCGTGAGGAAAAATCACGAGCGGCGGCGCATGTAATTCTCACGATGAGAGGCGAGGAAAAAACGCGTAAGCAGTGCGGGCCTCCGATCCTACGGTCGCGCGGGCCTCCGATCCTACGGCCGAGCGCGCGTTGGACGGCGTCCTGTCCTTCGCGCGTTGGACGTCCCCCGCTTCGTCGTCAGACAAATAAATCGGATGCTCTCACTCTCTTCTCATCGTCAGACAAATTAATCGGATGCATATAGGCAAGCAACATAAATTGAAAGACAACAACCACAACATAGCATAATCGGAGGTATTTTATAGGTTTGTCCTATATATGTAATTAATCAAACGCTACACAAAGGTGCTGAGAATCAATGGACTACACAATCTCCAATCATATATTTTGCTAGTATAGATGCAAAAGAGAAAAGTTGAACTCTCGTGGGAGCACCTAATTTTGTATATTCGTTACCGAATATGAAATATAGTGTTCCCATATATTCAATCATCTTTTCGTTTCCACAAACAATGACTGCACCGCCACTCCCCAACTGTAGATTTGGATTCCACAAACAATGACTGCACCGCCAACCCCCAACCATAGATTTGGCTGATGCAGAGCTAACCAACAACCAACCACCATGCTATCTCCTCAAGGAAAAGAAAACTTACTTTAAAACAATATGAGCTTGATGATAATATAAAGAGGCTTTTTAATTACCGTCTTTAGGAGGCACTAAGCTATGTATTAAGCTAGCACTAAAATGAGGTAGCAAGAGGTACAAGAAAAAGATAATTTGGTGGTATCTCCTGGCACCACTCAACGATGGTAAAACTCTTGAATGTAAAACAAGGAATATCACTGCAAGAGAAGGAAAATGATAGAGACTTGAGATAAATTACTCGATGAAAATGAACTGTGTACACTCTTTCTCGAGGGTGAAGCACACAGACTATGGCAACGTGTTCTTGGAAAAAATGCATGGGCATAGAAATTATAGGCCGAAATTGTGTATTTATCATCATAGTTAAGACAGCATAGAAATTTAGAAATAATGTCTTGTACCGAAACCATCACCACGCAGAATAAAAGAAGAAATGAAATCAATCGCAGTTTGCCGAAAAGATAATTATGTTCAAGTCTTCGCAGTCACTTTTTTTTTTAGAAAAAATGTTCCTTTTATCCATGCTTGATCCAGGCTTTCGACCAAGTCTTTTATCCATGCTTGATCCACTCATTTAAAGGAATAATGGGACAATCCACAGCCTAGCTACGGGAAATCTCACACGGTAATTACGGATGCTCACTTTGATCTCATCGCCAGACAAATAAATCGGATGCTCTCACTCTCTTCTCATCGTCAGACAAATTAATAGGATGCTCTCACTCTCGTCTCATCTTTTGACAAATTAACCAGGCTCTGGCTCGTCCATGCCTTTAAACGAGTGGAGTAGCTGATATCTTGAAAAACAATATCGCTATCATGAGAGAGGAAACATCAAGGCAGCTGCAGGCAAATTCGCGATCATGCCAATTGTGTTTTTTCCCTTAGTAATGCACGTATATGGGTGCGTAGTCCACACTGTATTATACATACATACATACATATTCTATAGCTGCGTGTAGAATAACCTACTCTACTCCTTAGTCATTCAACGCGTACCGACCGAGCTACTTATAACAGCACTCAATGCAATAAAACTGTCCCAGTGACTATCGGCTACGTGACAAAACACAAATCCTATCCAAACTAGTAAATGACTAATAAATGTTACTTCTTATTTGTACATGAATCTTTTTTTTATTTAGCCATAGCTTTTTTGATTTGTGGGTTACAACTGAACATGGGCATGGGTGGTAGTTCTTGCGGGAGATGTTGGGCATAGTGTGTGATTTGATGGGCAACTAGCTCGCCATGGGCACGACGAAGCATGAGTGTCGCAGCGTTTGCACGCCTGGGCAGGGAATGTCAGCGATGTTGTGTTCTTAGGTATATACAATGATATATGTCAGCTGTTTGTAAGATTATCTATGTAGGATTTTAAGTGATGTGAAGGAGAGAGAAAGTTATTGTTTACTATTTAATAAAAAACCAAAAACTCCATCTAAGTTGAGTTTTAAATGAGAGGTATTTTCTGGAATAGCAGAGGTCTTGGAGACTTGGCTAAACATAGGTATTTACATGATATGGCTAAAGAGATACATCTTGATTTTATTGCTTTGATGGAGACGGGTCGGGATCATTTCCCGGATAAGACCCTAAAAAAATTATGTGGTGGCAAAGATTTTATTTGGCACTGTATGGCGCCTCATGGCCGTTCTGGGGGGATGCTATTGGGAGCGGACTTAACGGTTTATGATATTGGAGCCATTGATGAAGGGGACTTTTATATTAAGTTTACGCTTCGAAATAAAAGTGATGGCTTCAAATGGGTGTTAATATCAGTCTATGGTCCTGCTCAGCAGGATTATAAGGATATGTTCCTAACTGAAATAGCTAATATTTGTAGCAAAGAATCGTTACCTTATATTATTGGTGGGGATTTTAATATTATGCGTGGTCCTGAGGATAAAAATAAGGATAACTTTCATAACAAATGGCCTGATCTTTTTAACATGGTAATTCAATCTCTAGAACTCAGAGAGATACAATTATCTGGTAGACAATATACTTGGGCGAGTAGCGGTGATAACCCAACTTTTGAGAAGTTAGATAGAATTTTGGTATCTACTGAGTGGGAAAATAAGTTTCCCCTTACCATGGTGCAGGCTAGAGATAGAAGCCATTCAGACCATACACCTTTGCTCTTAAACACTGGGGTTTCGTCCCATAATAGACAGGAACCGTTGTTCAAATTTGAACGTGGTTGGCTCATTAGAGATGGCTTCTATGAGTTGGTTGCAGATAAATGGCAATCTGAATCTAGAGGGGATACTGCTTTGGATAACTGGCAGAATAAGATTCGTTCTCTTAGACAATTTTTAAGAGGATGGGCCAAACATACTGCTGGGCACAATAAAAAAGAGAAGAAAAGGATCATCTCGATAATTGATGATCTTGATAAAAAAACTGAACATAGCGCTCTCTCAGCTCATGAATTAAATTTGAAACATTATCTCAACGAGAGATTGGTGAACTTGTTGAGGGAAGAAGAAATTAAATGGTATGAGAGAGCTAAAACAAAAGATCTTTTGGAAGGTGATGACAATACTCAATATTTCCATCTAGTTGCTAATGGTAAACACAGAAAACAACATATCTTCAAATTAGATCATGAAGATGGTACCATTGTGGGGGATGCTGATTTAAAAGCTTATATTACAAACTATTATAAGGGTTTGTTTGGGCCGCCAGAAGAAAATACTTTCCGTTTGGTGGAGGACTATAATCATGATATTCCTCAAGTAACAAATGAGGAAAATGATGCTCTAATTGCATATTTCACTGAAAAAGAGGTGAGAGAAGCTGTGTTCCAAATGGAACACAATAAGTCGCCTGGTCCTGATGGTTTCCCTGCTGAATTTTATCAGGTATTTTGGGATATTATCAAAGGGGATCTTATGGCGTTGTTCAATGATTTGTATCATGAAAATTATCAACAGATAGCCTAAATTTTGGAATCATTACTCTCTTGCCAAAAAATCATGAGGCCACCAAAATACAACAATATAGACCCATATGTTTGCTCAATGTGAGTTTCAAAATTTTCACAAAAGTTGCTACTAATAGAATTATGGGGTGGCCCATAAAGTTGTAAAACCTTCTCAAATGCCTTTATGCGGTATGCAATATTATGGAAGGTGTAGTCATATTACATGAAACTATTCATGAACTAAAGTCTAAAAAGCTTGATTTGAGTGATTTTAAAACTTGATTTTGAAAAGGCCTATGATAAAGTGAAATGGTCTTTTTCGCAAAGAAACCCCTCTTAATGAAGGGTTTCGGTCAAAAGTGGTGTTCATGGGTTGAACAGTTTGTTACTGGGGGTAGCGTGGGTATTAAAGTTAATGATGATATTGGTCATTACTTCCAAACTAAAAAAGGCCTCAGGCAGGGGGATCCTATGTCCCCTATTATGTTTAATATTGTGGCTGATATGTTGGCTATTTTGATTAAGAGAGCAAAAGAGGATGGTCAGATTCGAGGTGTTATTCCTCATCTCATTGACGATGGATTATCGATTCTTCAGTATGCTGATGATACTATCCTTTTCATGGATCATGATATAGAACAAGCTAAAAACATGAAGTTATTGCTCTCTGTATTCGAACAACTATCGGGTTTAAAAATTAATTTTCACAAAAGTAAAATTTTTGCTTTGGTGATGCTAGCCAACATGAACAAGCATATTCTCGATCTGCTTGGTGTGGCATGGATTCTTATCCATTCAGATACTTAGGTATTCCGATGCACTATCATAAACTCCGGAATGCGGATTGGGGTGCAATTGAAGAAAGATTTAACAAAAAACTAAGTCTATGGAAGGCTAAACACTTATCTTATGGGGGGAGACTTGTGCTTCTCAATTCTGTGTTAAGTAGTCTTCCCATGTTCATGATGTCTTTTTTTGAAATTCCCAAGGGTGTTCTCAAAAGGCTAGATTTCTGTCGGTCTCGGTTTTTTTGGCAAGGTAATAATGAAAAGCGAAAGTATCGTCTTGCTAAGTGGGATATATTGTGTCGTCCCAAAGATCAAGGCGGATTGGGAATTATTGATCTTAAGATTCAGAATACATGTCTCCTAAGTAAATGGTTATTTAAACTGATTAATGAGGATGGGCTTTGGCAGACCTTGCTTAAAAATAAATATTTGAATTCAAGATGTTTGTCCTAAGTGCAGATTAAGCCTGGGGACTCACAGTTTTGGAAAGGGCTCCTTAAGGTTAAGGAGGAATTCTTGGCTTGTGGCTCATTTCATATTAGAGATGGTTCTCAAACCAGATTTTGGGAAGACAAATGGGTGGATTCTACCCTCTTAAAGAACAATTTTCAAGTCTCAGATAATATTGCTCATCACCAAAATATTACTGTGGCTAAGGTTTTGACTCAGATGCCACCAAATATTAATTTCCGACGCTCATTATTAGGAGACAAACCGATGAATGGTTCAATCTAACCGCTAAACTAGCTAATTGTCAACTTATCGATGGAAGGGATACATTTCACCGGAGTTTACATAGACATGGGCGATTCATCAGACATTCTATGTATGTTCATTTGATGAACCAGGTACTCCTTTCAACAATAAATTCATTTGGAAGTTGAAACTCCCATTGAAGATTAAGATTTTCCTTTGGTATTTACGAAGAGGAGTTATTTTAACAAAGGACAATCTTGCTAAAAGAAATTGAAGGGA
The DNA here is from genome assembly GCA_036346375.1 of Guadua angustifolia. Lineage (NCBI taxonomy): Eukaryota > Viridiplantae > Streptophyta > Magnoliopsida > Poales > Poaceae > Guadua > Guadua angustifolia. The sequence continues at coordinate 101,852 of JAYEVE010000632.1, read as the reverse complement.
ATCAAAATGTCGTTTCAGAATTGTAATGAAACAATTCAGCATTTATTTTTGATTGTCAACACTCAAAAATTATTTGGAATATTGTCCATATTGCTCTTGGTTTATCTCCACCTAGGTCAATTTCTCATATGCTTGGTTGTTGGCTATCGTGCATTGAGAAAGATGAAAAAGCCCGATTCTTGTGGGGGTGCGGCTTTATTATGGGCTATTTGGTGCACAAGAAATGATCTAACCTTTGAGAAAAAACAATATTCTTCGTTTATGCGAGCTATCTTGAGGGAACATATTGGATGCGGTTTTGGGCGTTATTGCAAAGATGAGACCAATAGGAGACCATTCGATTGGCAAGCAAGGCTTTGGAGGCGGTAGCTTTGGATATTTTTGCCAAGCATGGATGGAATCGCTATTATAGAATTGGGTTTTAATGTAAAACTTTATTTGCATTCCCTGTTCCAATAATGTTACACGGTTGATTCCGTTGTACAACTCGGTTGTGTGCTTTTGCAGAGACCGGATTTTTATCCTTTATCTAAAAAAACAGACGGTCTTATAGACAGCTTTCTATTTTGTGTACTATTATATAGACATTATGTTAATTGCATGAGAGACCATTACAGACAATTATATAGACGTTCTATTGTATATATAAGTTATTTTTAATACTATCTATAGATAATATAGAGATATATTATAGACAAGAACCGTCTATACCAGTGTTTATACCCTTAGTAGGGATACGATATGTGATAAACTACTGGCCGGCGAGTCTGAACGTATTGTCGCTGGATTGCTCGTTGGGCCTAATTGGTACTTGAATGCTCACCACGTCGATCGGTTAGAGGTTAGGCGTCCGAAACGGTGGTGGATGGAAGCGACGCAGAGTAAAAGAAGGGATCTAGCTAGGTGAGTACGATACTTGGATCTACTGTGATAAGTATCAATGAAAAGAACAAAAACATTTGTGATGACGTGGCTCGCTGAATATAAATGCTCTAATCGATATTTTATTACCATTTTTGTAGATATTTTGTTCTTACCTTTTTACTTTTACTATTTTAATTACTATTTCACTTTATTGGGTTTTTCTTTTTAAAAGCAAAAGCTCAAGAAAATCCAATAATTCGAGAAAAATCAGGAAATGAACCTTGAAATTAAAGATCACACTTCAAATTCATTTTTAAAGTTTATTTGTTTTGGAAGAGATAATTTTAATATTTCCATTTATTCTTTTCTTAAGATTAGAATGCAAGAAAATGAGGAAAGGACATTGTTTTAAATTAAAATTTTGATTCAAATTGAAATTTTTATTCAATTCCATTTTTAAATTTCAAATTTCCATTTTCTTATTTTTAAATTTTTCGGGATGTTACAGAAAATAAAAAAGCCTGTTAAGGTACAATGAAAAAGAGCGTTAAGAAAAATATTAATTGGGTCTAGAAGCGAGCCCGTTAAAGTTTCTCAGGCCCATTAATGTTTTCTAATCGTTTTTTAGCTTGCAACGCGTGACAAATGAGCAGATCTGAGCAAGGTGGGTTTTGATCCGAAGGTCAAAAATTTTGACTGATTTGCCAATTTTTAAAAAATGAAAATAGTGAAGCACCATGCATACAGTTGGAGAACATATTGCACGATCCAAACACCAAACACCACATCTGTTCGATCGCATAATCAAGCGCACTATATGTGTGAGCCATGACCGAAACGAAGTGGTCAAGGCCTATATAAATCTAAACAAACGCCATCTCAGCCTAGCATAAAACTTCATGTACCTCTACTCTTAGTATCTTACTTCCTTCTTTTCGCTACTCTTCGGTCTTGGATCTGCCCTTACTTTCGGTGATTGGCTTCCGCACACAAAAGCCTGCCCTGCCATGTGCAGAGATCCAATACATCCTACACTTCGCTGGCTCGGGCTGTCGGATAAAACAGTCAACTACCCTTGCTTGTACCATCTCCTCCAGTTCACGCAGTCTGCTGCCATTTATAGGTACCGGTACCTCCCGTCCACTTATTTCCTCCAACGCAAAACTATCCCCCATTACATTGCACCAGACATGAGGTAGGAAGAAAGCAGCTGCCAGCTCCAAAGGCGCCCAGTTCCTCGCAACGGCGTTTCTGACGGCTTCGTCAGGTGAGCTAATTTGCAAGTTGTGCTCATCAAACGCTGGAATGTAGCAACGAAGTCCCATGAAAGTAACTTGTTCTGGGGATCTGTATGATATCTCGGATGAAGAGATGCTGTTGTTGGCGCGAGGACTACTGTGCGCATTTGCTCTGCAACATAATGGATCCGGGCGAAATTCTCTGAGCAAGTTCACCATTTGCAACATAATGGATCCGGGCACCAGAGCTGAAGTAGGGACAATGTCTTGTGCAGGCAGCTGAGCCAGTTCTCCCGTCGCAACTTGGGCCAGAGACTTGAACGGAGTTCCCAGTGACTGCAGGCATTCAATGGCAATCCCAACCATGTCCGTGCTTTCCGAGAGCCGTAGCGCCAAGAAGAGCTCGAAACTTCTCTTTGTTGGCATCTTGAGATCTTTGCTACCGAAGTATAGCCATGCCTCCGCACCACGCCCTTCCAAACATACGGGCAGTATACCAAAAAGACGACTTCGGCTCCCTTGCTCCATTTCATACCAGAGAGTTTTGCCTTCGAGAAGTGGCCTGATGAGAGGTCTGATAAACATGTACTGCCGAAGTGAACAACCAGACTCCAGTTCTATTCGAAACTCACGGGCAACACCTGCAAGGTGTTCAAATCTTCCAACATCGGAGCAACCCAGGACACCTTTAGCCATCCGTTTAGGGAAGGAGGGGCGTGTTACCGCTTGTTCGTTCTCTTCGTCTTCCAAGGCCTGCAGCTTGTATTTGTGCAGCACATTGTCGCACTCCTCGTAGCCACGCACGATGATCTTCCTTTTGCGCAGCAACGAGACGTCGGTGATGGGCAGATTCTTAGACCTCTCAAGCGCGAGCTCCAATTCGGTGTGCGCTATCTCCAGCTTCTCGACGTTGTGCCTCTTGGACGCCATGTAGGAGGAGACCACACCAACGACCGCACCAGTGACCGCACCAACGACCGCCTCCACGGCCGCAGATACCACCGTCCCCGCCATTAATTTAGGCACGCCGATCTCAGGAAATCCCCTGCTCGATCAGGGAAAAAAACGAAAGAATTAAAGCACTCGAGTGCGCTAGCTGCCAGCTGATGCAAGATGCTGAAAATGTGAAACGAAATGGACAAGTATGCAAGGATCAAGATCAGAGAGTATGGATGAAGATGGTGAAACGAAATTGTATGAATCAGTAGAACAAGGCTTGAGGGCATCTACCGGGCAGGGACTAAGCACTAGTTATATATGATTTGTACGTGCAGCTGAAATGATTCTGTGTGAGTCACCGACCATGAAAAAGGAGGGGAAGAACGGAGGCGGGGAATTAACGAGGAAATTGCGGGGGATATCCTCAAGAAACACGCCTTAATTTGCAATTAAAACCGATCGAGAGGTACAAGAATGAATTTTCCAGGATGCCACTAGAACCAATCCGTTGGAACTCACCCATCGACTGATCCCCACCGAGTGTGGATACTTTTTTTATTTTTGATGAAAAGTGGTAGAAGTTCTGTCATGCATTAAAGCAGAAAGCAGAGAACACCTAATTGAGAAAGAAAGTAAGAACCCGACCAGAACTAACAAGCTAGAGGATAGGAGAGAATGTAACAAGCTCCTAACGGGCGACCCCTAACCTATGTGGGTCTCAAATCATGGATGCTCTGAGAAACTAGCGGACACAAAAGGGAGAACGTCTAACGTAAGAGAAACGATCCTGTTGGGTGTCTAATGCTGAAGCCCGGAAAGGCAATTGGGGACCCTTGTGGACATTGAATCTCCCCTAAGTGCGTGCCAAGACAAGTGTTGCCCAATTTCCACAGACCTAAAACTCGTAAAGCTAGTATTCCCCATTTGGGAGGTTTCTCTATCTCATCGCTACTCCTGTCGTATCAACATTCTGGACAATTCGACTGAAAACCGAGAGGAAGGGTTGGTATTCATTGCTGAAGATTCGCACATTTCTTTCCTTCCACAGATTTCAGCAAGTGTATACTACCATAGTATCCACTTGTTTACACATGTTGCTTGTCGCTGCTTGCTGAATTTGCTGCCACCAGGATGAAGGCGAAAGACCTGCCTGAGGGATGATGGAATTAGAACCGATCCGCTGGAAGACCTTCCTCCAAACCTGTTTGGCGTAAGGGTAGTAGAGCAGGAGGTGCGCTACAGATTCAGGGTCTGATCCGCATAGAGGGCAGAAATAACTGTGAGGCCAACCCCTGGCCGCTAATCTGTCTGCCGTAAGTAACCTATTTTGAAGGAATAGCCAAATAAAAAATTTGCATTTGTTTTCCACACCGGCCTTCCAAATAAGCGTGTAGTTGTTGTCTCAACCGCCTTTGTACCGCACTAAGTAAGTCGACTTTCTTTGAATATCGGTGATCAAAGGCCCACTTCCACAGTATGTCATCTGTAGTATCCAAACTAAGATTAACCTACTGGATGGTCTGCCAAAGTAAAAAAATATTCCGACAGCTGTGTAGCACCCGCAATCCTCCGAAACGATGCTATCCAGGAGTTACTGGTCAACTCATCATAAACTGATCTGTTTCTCCTTCGCACCAACTGATAGCAGTGAGGTGCAATGTCCTTTGGTGCCACCCCATTGAGCCATTTGGAATCCCAAAAGACGTCGTCTTGCCATCCCCTAGAACTATGGTAATGTTTGCCTGAAAAAGCGCCCGGTCTGTGTCATGACAAGGGCGTCCAACCGAACCCAAGGCCTTTGTCTATTTTTCTATTGGTGCCACAACCATCGTAGACGTAGAGCTCTGCCATATCTGTCAAAGTCCTTTAATCCTAGGCCCCCAGACTTTTTGACCTGCAAACCTTCTTTTAATTTACCAAACAATGACCACCTGTACAAGATTGTTCCCCTCTCCAAATGAAATTCCTCCTAATTTTGTTTATTTTATTGATCGCCCATTTGGATATAGGAAGTACCGACAAATGATAGGATACTAATGATGTGAGGACTGAGTCTGCTAGAATAAGATGAGCCACCATCGATAGCAGTTTACTTCATCTATGATGGGTTGAAAGTCTATCCTTTTGAGCTTAGTGGGATGCAGTGGCAATCCTAGATACCTGCATGGGAAAACCCTCCTTTGAGCTGGGAAGCTATGGAACACATCTGCTAAGTCTATTCCCTGACATCTTATTTTGTAGATTTCAAATTTGTGAAAATTTGTGTGTAGACCTGTGGCATCCCCAAAGATTGATAGAGATGCTGAAATGGCGTTCAAGTCCTGTATTGTGGGGTTTGCAAAAAGCGCTACATCATTCGCATACATGGAAGCTCGAAAATGAGCTGATCGCAAAGGCAAAGGGTCTAATATTCCTTCCCTTGCCGCTTTGGCCAAGATGCTCTGTAAAGGATCAATTGCTAGTATGAATAGCATTGGCAATAACAGATCCCCCTGCCGAAGCCCTCTTTTATGAGAAATAGGACGTACTGGCATTCCATTTAGAATGATCTTTGAGGTGGACAACCTCAATAAAAGAGAAATCCAATCTCTCCAACGCTGACCGAAACCTAAGATTTGTAGCAGCTCAATGAGGTATTCCCAACTGGCCGAGTCGAACGCCCTGAAAATGTCCAGCTTTATAAAGAGGGACTGCTCTCTCTTCTTATGCAGTTGTCTGGTCATGTTGCGGACGTAGATGAAGTTCTCTTGGATTGATCTGTGCTTAATAAAAGCGGATTGATTGATAGAAACCATCTGATTAAGCATTGTCGCCAATCTATTGGCTAATAGCTTGGTGAAGATCTTGGCAAAGCTATGAATGAGACTTATCGGCCTGTAATATGAAATATGGTTTGCCTCTCTCTTTTTTGGCAAAAGCACAATATGAGCGGAGTTCAAGAGATGGAATCTACGGCCCCTGAGATGATACATCTGATGAATAGCCGATAGAAGGTCATCTTTGATAATCTCCCAGCAGGTAGCATAGAATGCCCCGATAAACCCATCTGGTCCTGGCGCCTTCTCCTGAGGAAGTGAGTCAATCACTTCCTTGACCTCTTCCATTTGGAACGTGAAAGGATCTGAGATGTCGCCTAGAGGGGGGGGTGAATAGGCGGATTAAAAATTTTGCAACAATTTAAATTCACCCGAGGGTCTGAGCCCGGAGTGTCCGGAAATTTTATCCGGATACTCCGGACAGTCCGGACTATCCGGGGTAAATTGTCCGGATATTCCGGGCTGAGTAGCTCAAAGAGGGGATTTTAAATCCAAGCAATTTTTCAACAATCTAAATGAATACAATTGCTCCAAATAGTGTCAGGTACCTGATGATGGTGAAGATCTAGAAGCAAACACAACAATATAGTAGATCGGGGCTCCCAAAGTTCCAAGAACAACAAACCCTAGAATAAGTAAAAGAAGAACAAGTAGACAATGATTTTTACCCGAAGTTCGGATTCTTGAAGGGAATCCTACGTCTCCGTTGAGGAGGCACAAAGCCTGGGTCCCTCTTGACCTCTTTCCTCCCGGTGTTGCACAAAGCACTCGCCGGTCTTCTTCTTGCCTCTTTCCTTTCGGAGGCGAGGCTTGCCTTCACAAACCTCCGGGGCTCTCCACACCAAGTCTTGGAGGCTCCCGATAACTCCTTGCCGTCTAGGAGCCCTTCAAACTCCAAGAGTAACAAATATGCCGCTAAATCAACTTGGAGGATGAAACTTGTGCTCTAGAATCAAGAATGCAAGCTCAAAGCACTTGGATCCCCTCTTTTCTCCCCAAAGATTCAAATCAACGCAAGGATTCAAGGGGGAGAAAGAGGCTAGGGCTCAAGAGAGAGTGAGAGAGAGCTTGAGAGTAAATGCTGCAATGAATGAGGGTGCCAACGGTTGGAATTTGAGTGAGGGCTTAAATAGGCTTCCAAAATCCAACCGTTACACTTGTGCTGCGCAAACCCCGGACTATCCGGACATTTAGTCCGGAGTGTCCGGACTGGAAGTATTTGCTTTGAACCGAGAAGGTTAGCCCGGAGTGTCCGGACTTAATCCCCGGAGACTCCAGACAATTACCCCGGAGTGTCCGGACTAAATATCCGGATACTCCGGACCATTTATCCCGGAGTGTCCGGACTAAATGTCCGGATACTCCGGACTTTCCAGAGAATGCAACCGAGGGCCCTAGCCCGGAGTGTCCGGACTAAATGTCCGGATACTCCGGCCTGACCCACTCGGCCAGAAGTACCCTTTGATAGGAAATGCAATGTTTTAAAAAACTTTCGAGATGCAATTTTCATTCTATGAGCACAAGCATATCCTAGAAGCGATTTTCTGTCGTATCCCCCTTAATAGTACGGCTATCCTTAGACTCAATAAAATAAAAGATTTACAACTAAAGTCTTGATGCCGCCTTTTCAAATTTTTAAGGATGGTGGGGATCTCCAATTGCTTTCCAACGATGATCTCTTCTCGATCACTGCATAGAATCTCACTTGCACCGTTAGTATATGGAATTGTGTTGTCATAAATCACCAAAACTCTTTGAGAGGCCTAGATGCACTTTCAATCTCCCCCTTTTTGGTTAATTGATGACAACACAATTGGATTTAGATAAAATTTGAAATGAGATAGTATTTGGAAAACCAAATACACGGAGAAGCTCCCCCTAAACATGTGCATTGAAAGAATTTGAGTTGAATATCAAATGCACATATTTACGGGAAATTTTACGAGAACTCCCCCTGAATTTCTGCTTTTGAGAGAATATAACAAGATATATAGCAGAGAATTTGCGTAAATAAATATGACATGATATCACACAAATGCATTGCTAAAGGGAAATAGAATTAAGCAAATAGCTTGACAGAATATTCAACATCCAACAAGCAACACACGCATAAGCAACAAGTTCAACAAAAAGCAAATTTAAAAGAGAAACTAAGGCAACCAAATCAAGCACAAGACACTCCACTCTCCCCCTTTGGCATCAAGACACCAAAAAGGAAGAGTCGACGGTAGAAGATCACTCCTCGTCTCCTGAAGGCTGATAATCATCCTCCTCGCTGACATCACCGCTGCCACGGACGCTGCCCTGGGGTGCAGAAGGCTGAAGTCCAAAGAGCTGCTGAGTAGCGGAATCCACTGTAGGTGCATCAGTTGACTCCTCGGACTCACTGCTGGCGGGAATGTCCTCACCCTGCTGGCGGCGGTAGGCGCGGAACTCACGGCGATGCTCACGCAGCTCTCGACGGGTCTCCTTGACTTGTTTAGAGACATCTTGGCATAAACAGAATAGGCACTTAAGCATCCTCTTGATGGTGTCTCTGCTGGAGCTAGGAGAGCCTGGAGGAGGGACAGGAGCCGCTGCTGAAGCTGGAGCCGGAGCTGGAGGAGGGGCAGAAGAACGGGTCACAGGAGGACGACCCTTGGGACGCTTCTCCACAGGAGCTGCAGGAGCTGACAAGGCTGACTGAGGACGGACCTTATATGACAAATGCTCCACATCCTTCACAAAGTCGAGACTCGTGACGTGATCAATCAGTGCCATAATGAAAGGTGCATACCCGCAGCTGCTGGAGTTGCTCAACGAATTGAGTCTGATTGCTTCCCATATAAAATCCACCACATCAAACCCATGAGTGCGCTCTACCAAATGATATAGCAGGTTACGAACATAAGAGCTGATGGCTGACGCATCCCCCTCCTTGGGCCAAAGAGATACCCGAAGCAATCTGAGAAGAACTGCAGGCACAGGCTTGAGACTCTTGATAGTACCAACCACAAAGTGCTGAGAGGAGTCGTACAAGTCTTCAAGCTGCTCAGGGGCCAAGACCTTCTTATCATGCAATTTGACATCACCATCAGTTGACCTCAGATGCAAAACTCTGGCAAAGGTCCTTTTGGTGGCCACATACCATAGTTTATCGGTCATCCACCATGCAGCATCTTGCTTCTTATCAAAGTACAGTGTGGCGTAGAATTGCATAATGATCTCATCATTCCATGGATAAAGAAAACTCATGATATCCTTTACCTTATGACGCTCACAAATTTGGATGACTTCGTCAAATACCGGATTGTGAGCTTCGGACATATAGAGCCAGTCAATTCTTTTCATTTTCATTACAGGGCGCTCCATGGGAAGAAGGACTGTCTCATAATAATCTGAGTGGAATCTGTTCCAAAACCGCTTGTCGACATATTGATCTTGATGAAATTCAAGTGGGTCCTTGTTCCTTTGCGCCACGATGGCCTTGCCCTTTCCAGAACCCACTCGATAGTCAACCACTCGAAGCGGCATCATCTGACCAGGGTATCTCCACTGAGGCTGACACTTCTCAAGCGGACCAATGGGTTCACGAGATGCTTGGTGATGCTTCTTCTTTTGCTCACGAAGCCTTGCATGGGCGTCCGCGGGATGCTCTTCGGCAGGATGCTCTTCGGGATCAGCTTGAGCAGGAGATGGAGCAGCAGAAGGAGCAGCGGGAGGAGCGGTAAGGAGATTGGCACGGCCTTGGCTGATTTTCTTGACAGTGCGCCGGTGCCTCTTGGAAGGGCTGGGCAAAGGCGAGGAAGGAGGAGAATCGACAGGACGCTTGCCGGCACCGGAACCTCCCTAGGAAGAAGACATCTGATAGGGAACAAGACATGGAATAAGAAAAAGGTTTGCAAGAGGGTGAGTTTTGCAAATTATGATTTTGGGCCGAGGGGTATAGCCCGGATACTCCGGGGATTTAGTCCGGAGAGTCCGGACAATTAGTACGGATACTCTGGAGAAAATGTCCGGAGAGTCCGGACAATTAACCCGGATACTCCGGAGAAAATATCCAGAGAGTCCGGATATACCAGATTTCAGCCTAAAACCCTAATTTGCAAACAAACCACAAATTCTAGAGGCACATTTTGGAGATTAATCAAGGATATGAGTGTGCTCTAGCAAGGCAATCTTATTCCTAGGTATTTCAAAAGGCAAAGAGAAATTTGGGGCAAAACGAAGGCTTACCTCAACGAAGAACAACCAAAAGGATGGAATGCCGAGGAGATCTCTTCCCCCGAGCCCGGGGAAACGATCCGGAGACTCCGGAGGGAGAGGAACACACCGGAGGCGGAGGAGAACCTAGGGTGGTGGCTAGGGCACAAAAGGAGAGCCGTGCGGTTTGGAGAAAAGAGGGAAGAAAGAGAAAGAAACCCCCCCCGCAAGGCTTTATAGACAGATCGCACAACCCGGAGACTCCGGACAATTAGTCCGGATACTCCGGACTATCCGGACAATTAGTCCGGACTATCCGGGTTGACAGCTCGGGATTCAACAAGGATTTTGCAAGGAATGAAGGGGATGATTGGCTTGAAGCATAGAGAGAAGAGATCCTAGAGATCCTTTGCACAATGTGACTAGCGAACAAATAATCAAACAACCATAGTCACACGGCATTGGGCTTGATCCGAAGATCAAAGATTTCGATCAACACTCAAAGGATCAAAGGAAGGACTAAATAAGATTTTCTAAAACATTTTCCAAACATCAATCAATGGTGTGCACTTTTCAAGCCAAATTGCGAGAATCAAGTATATTTAGCCCACTTCTCAAATCGTAAAATCTCTTCTCATCAAGTGGTTTGGTAAATATATCGGCTAATTGGTCGTTTGTGCTCACATGTTGAATATCGATATTGCCTTTAGTGGAATGGTCTCTTAGGAAATGATGGCGGATATCGATGTGCTTTGTACGGGAATGTTGGACGGGATTGTTGGCAATTTTTATAGCGCTCTCATTGTCACACAAGAGTGGAACATGGTTGTATGTTAGGCCGTAGTCATTTAGGGTTTGCCTCATCCAAAGCAATTGCGCACAACAACTCCCGGCGGCTATGTATTCGGCTTCGGCTGTGGATAGGGCTACGGAATTTTATTTCTTAGAGAACCAAGAGACAAGGGATCTTCCTAAGAATTGACAAGTTCCCGAGGTACTCTTCCTATCCACTTTACATCCGGCATAATCTGTATCGGAATACCCAACTAATTCAAAAGATGACCCTTTTGGATACCAAAGCCCGAAATGAGGGGTGTGCACTAAATATCTCAAGATTCTTTTTACAGCCACCATATGGCATTCTTTGGGAGCGGCTTGAAATCGTGCACACATGCACACACTAAGCATAATATCGGGCCTAGATGCACAAAGATAAAGTAAAGAACCGATCATTGAACGATATACCTTTTGGACGACCGGTTTACCTTCTTTGTCGAGGTCTAGATGCCCGTTGGCTTGCATTGGCGTTTTGATCGGCTTGGCGTTCTCCATACCGAACTTCTTGAGCATGTCCTTGATGTACTTTGTTTGGCATATAAAAGTCCCTTCCTTGAGTTGTTTGACTTGAAATCCGAGGAAGAACTTCAACTCGCCCATCATGGACATCTCAAATCTTTTAGTCATTATCCTGCTAAATTCCTTGCACAAGTGTTCATTAGTAGACCCGAATATAATGTCATCAACGTATATTTGACAAACAAATAAATCATCATCAATATGTTTAGTAAAGAGAGTAGGGTCGGCCTTTCTGACTACGAAACCTTGTTCGAGGAGAAAATCGCGAAGACACTCGAACCATGCTCTCGGTGCTTGCTTAAGCCCATAGAGAGCCTTGTGTAGGAAGTAGACGTGGTCCGGATGACTTGGGTCTTCGAAACCGGGTGGTTGCTCGACATACACCATCTCGGAAAGTGGTCCATTCAAGAAGGCGCTTTTCACGTCCATTTGATATAACTTAAAATCATGGTGAGTAGCAAAGGCAAGTAATATTCTAATGGATTCAAGCCTAGCTACATGTGCATATGTTTCATCGAAATCCAAACCTTTGATTTGCGTGTAGCCTTGAGCAACTAACCGGGCTTTATTTCTCGTCACTATTCCGTTCTCGTCTTGCTTGTTCTGAAATACCCATTTGGTTCCAATCACATTTTGCTTGGGCCTTTCGACAAGTTTCCACACTTGGTTCCGTTCAAAGTTATTTAACTCCTCTTGCATGGCCATCACCCAATCCGGATCTTGGAGTGCTTCTTCTAACTTGAGCGGTTCAAGAGAGGAAACAAAAGAGTAAAATTCACAAAAATTTGCAACACGAGATCGAGTAGATACTCCCTTATTAATGTCTCCAAGGATGTTGTCGACGGGGTGATCTCGTTGCACGCTTTGATGCACTCTTGGATGAGGAACGGTTGCATTTAAACGTTGAATAGGGCTTCCATCATCTTGAGAGGGGTTTGAGCCATCATGAGCTTGTATGGATGAGGAGGGAACACCATTTGAAGCATTGCAGTTCGGAATGTCCGGGGTTAAGTCCGGACACTCCGGAGATTTAGTCCGGATATTTCGGACATTATCCCGGACACTCCGGGTTGGGGTGCTCGGGACAGCATTCTGCTCCACCGGTTTTACCTCCCCAATGGCCAATTTCTTGATTGCTTCGTATGGAGGTTCTTCCCTATCAATTACATCACAATCACCTTGTTCTACTTGAAAACCGTTAGTTTCATCAAATGTCACATCACGCGAAATTTCAACCACACCAGTGGTGTTGTTGAAAACTCGGTATGCATATGCATTAGACCCGTAACCGAGCAAGAAACCCTCATCTACTTTAGGAGCAAACTTAGAAGACTTAGCTTTCTTGTTGAGGATATAGCATTTACTCCCAAAGACTCGAAAGTAGGATACATTTGGCTTCTTGCCGGTGAGGAGCTCGTACGCCGTCTTCTTCAACAACTTGTGGAGGTATAGGCGGTTGGAGCTATGACACGCGGTGTTGATGGCCTCCGCCCAGAAGATGTCGGAGACCTTGTACTCATCTAGCATCGTGCGCGCCATCTCGATGAGAGTCCGATTCTTCCTTTCGGCTACCCCGTTCTGTTGAGGAGAATAAGGAGCCGAAAATTCATGCTTGATGCCCTCTTCATCGAGAAACTCCTCCACATCGGTATTTTTGAATTCGGTGCCGTTGTCACTCCGAATTTTCTTGATCTTTACTTCAAATTCATTTTGTGCCCTTCTCACGAATTTCTTCAAGTTTCCTTGGGTTTCACTTTTATCATGCAAGAAAAATACCCAAGTGAAACGAGAAAAGTCATCAACAATAACTAAACCGTACTTGTTTCCTCCAATGCTTATGTAGGTGATGGGGCCGAACAGATCCATGTGAAGCATTTCCAATGGCCTTGAGGTGGTCATCACGTTCTTCGTGGGATGAGATGCTCCTACTTGCTTCCCGGCTTGACATGCGCTACATACCCTGTCTTTCTCAAAAACAACATTGGTTAATCCAAGGATGTGATTGCCTTTAAGAAGTTTGTGGAGGTTCCTCATACCAACATGGGCAAGTCGGCGATGCCATAGCCAACCCATGCTAGATTTAGCCATAAGACACGTTTCAAGGTTAATTCTATCCGTAGTGAAATCTACAAGATAGAGGTTCCCTTTCAAACGTCCCTTAACGGCTACTGAACCATCATCCCTCTTAACGACATCCACACCCTTATCACTAAACACACAATTGTAGCCCGCTTCACATAATTGAGCAACGGACAACAAATTGTAGCTTAGTGATTCAACAAGCAAAACGTTATTTATATGGAAATCATTGGTAATTAGAATCTTACCTAAACCTACCACTTCACCTTTTCCATTATCGCCAAAGATGATGCTTTCACTATTCGATCCATTGGCTTCCAAATGCGCGAACATTGCCCTTTTTCCGATCATATGATGTGTACATCCGCTATCCAAGATCCAACTTGATCCACCGGAGATGTAGGCCTACAAAATAAAATTTAGTTTTTGCTCTTTGGTACCCAAACTTGTTTAGGTCCACGCACGTTAGTAACAAGTGATTTGGGAACCCAAATAGATCGCACATTGGAAAGACTTTTGGACTTGCCCCCAATGTGACAAGCAACTACATGACCAAGGTTAGTTCTCTTAAGCACATACAATGCAAAGAAAGTAGAATGAGTCTTATATTTAGAAGCTCCTTCGCCTTTAATGAAATGAATGGGCTTGTTCAAGGGGGCAACTACGATGTTGCTCTTTTTGCCCTTGGGCAGAATATACCCAAGCCCATATTTCATAATGTTACCTTGGCGCTTACCGAGGTACTCCTCTAAGCCTTTGCTAGCCTTATAGGACTTTTGAAGTCCATTTTCAAGCATTCCCTTGAGCTTCTCATTTTCATGAGCTAGTACTTGCAAAGTCTCAAGGTTAGTGACACAAGTATCAATATTGACATTATAGCATCTAGCACATCCATTGCTAGAAGATGGTAATGAGGAATTGGAGACAACTGTTGAGGAGTTAGAAGAGCTATTCGAGAGATCAACAAGCTTCACTTCAAGAGTCTTGCAAGCATCCTTTGCTTTGGCAAGTTCCTCTACGAGTGAAGTATTGGTGATCTCAAAACTAGTCAACTTGGATTTGGTCATCTTTGAACTTTCGACCAACTCCTCGTATTTTCTTCTCTCATTGATTAGACTCTTTTCTAGCTCAATATTTCTCTTTCTCAAGAATAAGCAAGCCTTCTTGAGCTTCGAGAGTAGTCTCTTTTTGCTCAATAGTTTCCTCCAATTTCTCAATATCTTTTAAAAGTAAATCTAGTTTTTGAATGTCAAAGTCCTTAATTGACTTGATTACACAATCATCGTCACTATCGTTATCACTATCATCCAAGCAAGAATTAACAATGGAAGAGGATGAAGCTTTGATTGATACCTTGCGCCCCTTAGCCATAAGGCACATTGGAGCGTTTTCGTCGTCATCGCTCAAGTTGTCGAAGAGGCCCTTTGACGTTGTCGGAGTAGAGGGTATGGCGATGGCGACGGAGGCGATTCCTGCTTCGTCGGAGTCGGAGCTTGAGTCGGAGTCGGAGTTTGAATCCCACTCTTCTCCAATGTGTGCTTGCCCCTTATTCTTGTAATGCTTGAACTTTTTGCTTCTTTCCTTGTCCTTGCCCCGGTACTTATCTTTCTTGTATGGCTTGTCTTTCTTCTTCTCTCGTTGTGGACATTCGGCGATGAAATGACCGGGTTCTCCACACTCATAGCATTTCCTCGTTGAGTGTCGTCCTCTTGACTTACTCTACTGATTCTTGAAGTGACCTCCCGGTTTGTAGCCCTTCTTTTTAAGAAATTTATTGAATCTTCTCACGAGCAAGGCCATGTCTTCATTTGTCAGGGGGCCACTCGGCTCATCATCTTCACTTGCACTTTCTTCAACTTCTCTTGCGGTCTTCACGGCCTTTAGGGCAATGCCTTTCTTCTTGCCCGACTTGAGTTCTTCTACAACTTCGGCTTCCTTTATCATCATTTCGTCCATCATGAGCCGGCCGATGACATCATGAGGGGTCAAAGTGTCGAAGTTGGGCCGGTCTCGGATTAGTTGGACAAGGTTGCGGTTGGTAGGAGTGATCACACGAAGAATTATTTTCACCACTGCCTTGTCAGTAAGATCAATGCATCCAAGACCCTTGGCTTGATTCACAAGCACCATTAAGCGGTCAAATATTTTGTTGTAGGACTCTCCTTCCTCCAATGTGAAACGGCTTAGCTCACCAATAATGAGCTCTATCTTCGATTCGCGGACACTTGAAATTCCTTCATGACTGACCATAAGCCTGTCCCAAATGGCCTTTGCTTCCTCGAGTCCATCGACTCGGTTGAACTTGGAATCACTCAAGGCGTTGAACAAAGCATTGGCTGCCAAATCATTGAAATGTTGATCTTTATCTTCTACGGGAGTAAGGTTGTTCGGATCAACGGGCTTGAAACCTGTTTGCACAATCTTCCAAATAGAAGGGTGAAGCGATCTCAAGTGCATCTTCATTTTATGTTTCCATGCGGCATAGTGAGTGCCATCGAAATGAGGCGCTCGACCGGAGGGCACGGAGACATAAGATGAGGAGCTTGAGACACCAAGAGAGGTGTAATCAAATGGAATAGCAACCCCAATACCGAGCCCGTGCCCTTGTCTTGGTCATGGGCTTCGGTATTCTTTTGTGTATCCGACATCTTAGAATCTCCTAGCGGTTAAGCCAAACAACGGAGATTTGGCTCTGATACCAATTGAAAGGATCTGAGATGTCGCCTAGAGGGGGGGTGAACAGGCGGATTAAAAAATTTGCAACAATTTAAATTCACCCGAGGGTCTGAGCCCGGAGTGTCCGGGGATTTTATCCGGATACTCCGGACAGTCCGGACTATCTGGGGTAAATTGTCCGGATATTCCGGGCTGGGTAGCTCAAAGAGGGGATTTTAAATCCAAGCAATTTTTCAACAATCTAAATGAATACAATTGCTCCAAATAGTGTCAGGTACCTGATGATGGTGAAGATCTAGAAGCAAACACAACAATATAGTAGATCGGGGCTCCCAAAGTTCCAAGAACAACAAACCCTAGAACAAGTAAAAGAAGAACAAGTAGACAATGATTTTTACCCGAAGTTCGGATTCTTGAAGGGAATCCTACGTCTCCGTTGAGGAGGCACAAAGCCCGGGTCCCTCTTGACCTCTTTCCTCCCGGTGTTGCACAAAGCACTCGCCGGTCTTCTTCTTGCCTCTTTCCTTTCGGAGGCGAGGCTTGCCTTCACAAACCTCCGGGGCTCTCCACACCAAGTCTTGGAGGCTCCCGGTGACTCCTTGCCGTCTAGGAGCCCTTCAAACTCCAAGAGTAACAAATATGCCGCTAAATCAACTTGGAGGATGAAACTTGTGCTCTAGAATCAAGAATGCAAGCTCAAAGCACTTGGATCCCTCTTTTCTCCCCAAAGATTCAAATCAACGCAAGGATTCAAGGGGAGAAAGAGGCTAGGCTCAAGAGAGAGAGAGAGAGCTTGAGAGTTAATCTTGAATGAATGAGGGTGCCAACGGTTGGAATTTGAGTGAGGGCTTAAATAGGCTTCCAAAATTCAACCGTTACACTTGTGCTGCGCAAACCCCGGACTATCCGGACATTTAGTCCGGAGTGTCCGGACTGGAAGTATTTGCTTTGAACCGAGAAGGTTAGCCCGGAGTGTCCGGACTTAATCCCCGGAGACTCCGGACAATTACCCCGGAGTGTCCGGACTAAATATCCGGATACTCCGGACCATTTATCCCGGAGTGTCCGGACTAAATGTCCGGATACTCGGACTTTCGAAGAATGCAACCAGGGCCCTAGCCGGAGTGTCGGACTAAATGTCCGGATACTCGGCTTTGACCCACTCGGCCGAAGTACCCTTTGATAGGAAATGCAATGTTTTAAAAAACTTTCGAGATGCAATTTTCATTCTATGAGCACAAGCATATCCTAGAAGCGATTTTCTGTCGTATCCCCCTTAATAGTACGGCTATCCTTAGACTCAATAAAATAAAAGATTTACAACTAAAGTCTTGATGCCGCCTTTTCAAATTTTTAAGGATGGTGGGGATCTCCAATTGCTTTCCAACGATGATCTCTTCTCGATCACTGCATAGAATCTCACTTGCACCGTTAGTATATGGAATTGTGTTGTCATAAATCACCAAAACTCTTTGAGAGGCCTAGATGCACTTTCAGAACGGTAGTTCTAGATTGTGAAGATCTGTCGCCTCCAATTCTAGGGATTCCCAATTGATGGAGTGCGCCCTTTGCACCTTTTTGCCTAATTGGTTATTGAAGAAGTCCTGCAGGTGCTGTTGCTTGTCTACATGGTTGACGACGAGGTGCGTGCCCATATGAATCGATTGAATGTGATTCTTATGCCTACATGCATTGACTCTGATGTAGAAAAACCTGATGTTAGCGTCCCCTTCCTTGATGAAAGAGAGCCTCATATACTGGACAGGAGAGCAGAGTTATTAGGATGAAGCAAAGAGGAAAGTGGCAGGACGACTTGGCGTCAACGTGTGTGCAGTGCACAACCAACCATATAGAGGGCATCTAGAGGGCAAGGACTAAGCACTATATGATTTGTACGTGCAGATGAAGTGCTTCTGCAACTAAAACCGATCGAGAGGTACAAGAATGAATTTTCCAGGATGCTGCTCGATCCAATCCATGGGAACTTGGCGTCAACGTGTATTTTGGCAGAGAGTATTTTGAGCCTTTCATAGATTCAATCCATGGGAATTAGGATGAAGCTAAGAGAAACGTGGCAGTCTGGCAGTGCGACTTGGCGTCAACGTGTGTGCAGTGCAGTGCACAAGCTGTGAGATGACTAGAGGTGAAAACAGGTTGGGTACAATCAGGTAGTAGGTTATCCCGTATCTTACCCTAATTATTTTTTTTGGATACGGGTACGGGTAGGATACGGATACGAATACCGGGTATTTACGAACGGGTAGAAAACGGATATCGGAAATTATACGGACGGATACAATACGGATAACAGGTACTTAGTCGAATAGTACGCAAACTATCTAGGATCAAAATATGTGATAAAAATAATTTAACTAACACACATAGTCTAATTATCATGCATAATTTAACGCATGGTCAAAATAAAGAACAAAGAATAAAGTAAAGAATTCTAGGATAAGCCGGAGGTTTTCCGGGCTCTCCGCGCGCCACGTCAGTTTTTGGGCGACGTGGCCGCGTGCCCGGCCACCGCGTCGCTAGTGTGAGCAGGAAACCAGGCGCCCGTGCGTACGGCTGCGTCACCGTTGAGCCACCTCGCCCGCGTAGCTCACGCGCTTGCTTACCACAAGTATTTTGTCGCGGCCAGTTTTCGCGTGCGAGCGCGCAGCGCAGCGGTGAGGTCCCTCGCGTGCAGCCCGGCCACCCGCGTGCGCTTGGACTTGATTTTTAGCTGGTCGACGCGTGGTGGCCTCGGTTGCCTGTGCGGTGTTGTTCTTTCGTTTTTTTTGCCGATGCGATCGCATGTGTCCGTCGTCGATGGCTCGTCGCCGGTCATGGCCTGCGCCCCACCGGAGGCCTCGACCTCCAGCTGTCCCAGTCGCTTCTAGAGCTCTCTTATTTCGGTCCAGCGCTGCCTCGCTTTCTTCCGTCCCCATTCAGTCCTCCTATTCCTCGCTCTCGCGGGCGGCGCTCACGCTGGTCGCTCGCGGGGCCCTCGAGCTCTCCACGCCATGGGGTCGGAGCCGCCCCCTTGCGCCCCGCGAGATCGGGCCTCATTCGCCTCGCGGAGCCCTCGAGCTTGCCGCGCCATGAAGTCAGGCCCCGAGCGCCTCGCGGAGCCCTCGAGGTGGCTCTCGTGTCATAATTCCTACGCTTCGCTGAGGTTGCATCGTGCTGCCCCACCTATGCCTGCTGCTCCTCACACCGCTGCTATCGCCTGTGGCGGTCCCGCTTGCGCCGCAGCTCCCGGTGTCCCGCCACTTCCTGCTCTTCCTCCGCTGCCTTCTATGTCCCCCGAGCCCAAGATGGGCGACGAGATGCCGCGGCTGGTGTTCCGCCTGCACTTCCCTGATGTGGAGGTGCTCCCTCGCGAGGCCAGCGAGGTCGCCCCCGCCGAGGCCGACGCGGAGATAGCGGCGCGGAGGACGCCCAAGCGGGAGCGCCATGGTGATGTCGGGTGGACGTGGAGGTGGCAGCTCTGGCTGGTCATCCTCATGGATCTCGTGCTCTTTGCCGCCTAGCTCACAGTGTGCTTGAGCGTTCCAACTTCTCCACAGATATGTTCGCAGTGGTTAGATGGCAGGACGTTGGTCCCTCTCTCGCTTTCAAATTTCCTTTCTACATTACGTGATGATTTCTTTTCTTTCTCTGATCAAATCGATATCTTCTTTCTACATCAGCTGATGATTTCTTTTTTTCTCTCTCTAATCTCGACAAATCCGCTCATTAGCTGTTGATCCGAGCTCCAATTCCGGAAAGGGGATGAGGTGCTCAAGGTGCAATTTTTCTTTGCCGATTTTGTTAATGAATTAATTTGCCAAACAAATAACCTCTTTTTTTTTTTGGTGTTACAGGAACTCTTTTAGGCGTGAACAAACGGTATTCGACAAGATCTGGCACCCAGATGTTGTTCTGTTCCTTGGAGCCATCGCTTGGAGCATACCTATGATGATTGTTTACGAATTCCATCTAGATGTAATAAGACTATCCTGTCGTTTTTGTTATCCATTTGTGCAAACATAATTTACTTGATGCATGCAGCAAATATGTTGAGTATATTCTGGTTCAGCTGAAACTATTCTCTCTATATGTAATTGTAGGATTTTTTTTGCCTCGAAGCAGCGGATCGTTGCCTGCAGACTATGCTTACGAGGAGGAAAATGGCATTGATGATGGGTTTTATATGGCCTAAGAAATAGAAAAGGTTCTCCTGCTGTAACTTTCAAATTTATTTACTAGACATGCAATTATGCCATCGTGTTTGACCATGTTGGGAAAAAAGGTTTCTTTGGTTCAGTCAAACCATCAGGATGTGTTTCGCAATCCAAAAGTCAGGTGCAATTTTTAGAATTTCTGGTTAAAACAAACCATCAGACAAGCTTTGCTATGTAGGTTCTACCTGCACTATCATCGTTATGGAAAGTTCTTGATGTAAGGCTTGAAGCGGGTACTGCAAAAGCCTGCTAGCGCAGATTGCTGCTACAAGGTAATGTAAATGTCTGAAACAATCTTGTGATTTTGGTCACAGACATGCATATCATGAACTGTTGTTTTGCCATTCTTCTTATACCGATGCTTCCGGTCTTTTTGAAAATATTGGTCTTCATGAGGCTATCTGCCGCTTGGACATGCAATCATGTTACTACGAAGATAAATGCTTGTCTTCTTTTATCAGGCGATATTGATTACATAGATCACTGGAGTTTATAATGGTATAGAGCCAAGTCCAGAGATGGAGTGAAGATGCTTGACTTTCAGTTGAAGTTTATGATCAGGCGGTTGTTTTTTTTTTTTGTTTCATTTCTGTTAGATTGTTAGTGCCTCTGCGAATCGCCTACAATGTTGTTTAGTGCCTTTATCAATTCAGGTTTAGTTACCTTCAAAGGAAATGATAGTAGGCAATAGTTAACTAGCTGTTTACCAATTCTGTCGCATGGGCTCAGCATGAGGCATGGCCATTCTACACAGACAAACAAATCTAAACCGTTGTTGTATGTTCTTTGTATAATTAGCGATTATTCTTTACCTAAAACTTATGTTGTCCTACACTGAATTTCATTGCGTTTCTTTTATGATCAAATTATGCTAGCTTTTTTATTATTTTTTTCTCCAGACGGAGGAGCTATGGCCAGTGTTGGTGAGATTTTAGATTATTGGTGAAGAACATCCTGCCCTTGGCCACTCTCCAGCTACAGTATGCCACTGCCTTGCTAATTTTGCACAAGCAGCTAGAGCCTACAAACGGCTGCGTCTGATAAGTTGCTCGACATGACAAAACAAGCATAGCGGCTCTGCTTATCCAAAAGGAATGGCGAACCTTGCATTGAATTAGATGGTCACAGAATAACAGGTTTGTTGCCTCTGCTTATCCCACAGGAAACTTGATGTGCTCATTGTGATAATCGCCTTAATTATGCCATTTCATGTTTCTTCCTTTCAATTAGAGCATCTCCAGCAGAGCTCCTAAACCAGCCCCTAAACCTTAAAATAGGGACTTTAGTAAAAAATACAGATCCAACAGGACCCCTAATCCAGCCCCTAAAATTAGGAGGCCCCTAAATTTGCCTCCTCAGCCCTAATTCCCAGGGAGCCCCTAAACCAGCCCCTAAACCTTAAAATAGGGAGTTAAGTGAAGGATGGTTTGCATTAGTTCGCTGCAGTTGAGTGTGTCTTTGCTGGATGAGTTGCAACTGTTGCATCTGCATCTGCTGCTGAAAATTTTGAAAATTTTAAATATCATATTTTGAAAATTTTAAATTTAAATTTTAAATATCATGTTTTTAAATTGTAAATGTTAATATGCTTATGTTTTATGTATTACAAATATTTTTGATTGAATTTTAGTGGTGTCAAATGAAGATTATACATAGCGGATATGTCAAAATAGGAGAAAAAGTAAAATAGGGACTGAGATTTAGGGGATGTTGTTGGACTTGTGCTCTGAAAACAGGACCCCAAAAAATAGGGAGAGTCCCTAAATCCAAAATAGGGGCCCTGTTTTAGGGGTCCTTGCTGGAGATGCTCTTACATGTTTGTTCGAGAGGAGAGCAAAACAAATGTCAAGACAGATTCGGTTTGCTCATTCTTCTTATATTCATTTCATGTTGTGGTTTGCGGCAACTGTGTTGGTAGGTGTGTGCTGGATAATTTGGCTATGTTACTTTCTTGGTTACTACCGAAAAATTTAAACGGTGAATTTTCTCAGGTAGCATGCTTCTTTAGACATTCATGGGAGACGCGATTTACTTTGTCGGCTAGATTGTTTGATGTTCTTAGATCTACATGTTCTAAAAAGACATGTAGATATATGTATAGAATTTATAATGCCATAATACACATGTGCTTAGAGTTATTCCAGTTTTGCATTAACAACTCAATTTAATTTCGTATCCTTCTGTATCTCCTATATGAAGATTTGCCTATTTTGTTTCTGGAAGCACAGAATTGCCATGGTATTCTAGGAGCGTAAAAGAAACAGATTCCATTGGTTTTGCAAATAAAGATGGCCCTATAAATTGTTTAGCAGCGTTCAGGTTGGGCTACAAATTACATATCGTTAGTTTCTTGGAGATCATTGTCTTGAACTACGAAAGATATGTTAGAGTTCGGGTCCTCAGTCATTTTTTTTTTGTTACCCATTTTCTTTGTATCTTACCTACTCTCTGTTTTAGGATGTGCCAAGCTTAGAAAAGAATTGGGACTGATTTCTGCAGAAGAAAGGGTAATATCGTTTCTATTGCAATTTGTATGTTGAAGTACTTAGCACAAAATATGCGCTTTAGGTTCTGCCTAGCCTAAAAAAATGAGAACAAGCTTTTCCCCCAAATAAAAAGTTCTGCCGTGAGGAAGCAAAACCATGCGCAAGGCAGAACCTAAAGCCTTGCGCATGGTTCGCTTTACGTTTTACATGCGCAAGGGCCAGCACCCCCCGAATAATTCCACAGCTTTTCCCCTCTTAGCGTATATATTTTTTTTACATCTAAGTTCAGTTTTTAGCCGCCAAACCCCAAATTTTTTTTTAAAGTTGTGCGTCTCTAACAACTTTTAAGATTTGTTTCTAATTATATATTGGTGCATTTTCTCCCAATAAAGCCCCTATTACTTATAGATTTTTCCCCCTTTTAGCACATATTGTTTTTTTTAGTCTACGTGCATTTTTTTAGAGAACGAACCCAAAAGACTTCCAAAATTTGTTCGCTTTTCCCGCAGATTTTTTCCCTGTAGGTATCCTCGGTAGTTCTAGAACCAACTTGTTTTTTTAGCAGAGTGCCTCACGAGATTCATCTAGGCACGGTATTTTACGAAAGGCCCCTCTAAACTTCTTTGATTTGTTTTTTCGTTACAGTTTTTTTCTTCAGTGAGAAAATTGTCTTTGTGTAGTGTCAAGCGTCTGCGCGGCGCGGCCGCGCAAACATACGTAGTAATTCCAACTGGTGGGAGACAAGCAGCGTCAGCAGCAACAATACCTAGCAGTGCTTGTAAATGAGTTCAACTTGCATCATGGTAAATAGTTCAACCATATCACCGATTGTGTGCAGATGTTAGCCTGTTGATGTCGTCTTTACAGTTGCTGCTATTCGGTGATTGTTATCCTTTGAATGTGTGGATTCGTACGCCTCCGGAGAAGCTTGCAGTTTCATTTGCACAGCTATACTTAGATGAATGAACTTTTCTAACATCGATCAGCAGGTTAGCCTGCACGGCTGATCGGCACGCGCCGCGGGGCGTGCATGCGTCGGTGCCATGCCGATGCCGGTGGTCACGGGAGGCGCCGCCGCCGAGCCAACCGCACGTCCGCACACGCCGGGGAGACCAGGATAGTGGCAAAGTGCACGGTGCCATGCCGGTCCATTCCCCCACTGGATCAGGCTGATACGACTCGAGACGCGAGCTAAACAAGGCGACGCGAATAATGGGCACAAAAAGCTCTAAACAGTGGGCTGTATTTTATACTCCCGTGTACTCGAACCCCGGGTATCCGTATCCGTCCGAAATCCTCAGGTATTTGTCAAGTAGTACTCGTCCCGAATCCGACGCTCAGCTATCCAGGTACTATTCGTATCCGATCCGATAAAAAAAGTACCCGTATTCGTATCCAAAAAAGGGTAAAAACGCTACATGTATTCGATACTTGACAGGTAGTATCCGACTCATTTTCACCCCTAAATTTGACGATCCAGGCTGGTAGCAATCAAGGCTTCTCTTTTTTTCTTTTTTGTTTTGTTTAAGGGCTGTGTGCTTCTTGTTAGCGGTAGGAGAAATTTTAAGGACTTGATCATCTTGATGTAATGTTCTTGAAATTAATAAAATCTTCCTTCATCTAAAAAAAGACAGCCGGGCATCCGATGGGAAAAAATCTCACACAAATGGGGCCCAATATTCACGCTTCCTTCACAACTTCACATCCGTCTGGTCTGGTCGAGAGGGGTGGAGCTGACGGCATTTTCGTAACGAAGATGAAACAGCTGGAAGCAACAAGGAAGCTGCACACTGATTTGTATCCATTCAACAGTTTCTACTTGATAATCAACTTAGTCGGTGAGCATGACAATAATGCTTTTCTTCCTCTAGTACCACATAGATGGAGTAATATGGACCAAGAATAATACTACTAAAGTTTCATCCCACATGCAATTATGATGGGACCGGAAATAGGTTCATAGAGAAACTGAGATTCGAGACTAAATTTAGGAAGGAATCGAGGTCTTGATGATCAAAAATATCATACGGGACGTTCGGGCTAGAGAACGATGCACATAGAGTCTGGTTAGTCACATGAATGCGGCATATAGGCCGTACACGTGCAGAGTTGTATTGGACCATGTTAAGCTAAGTAGAGTTGTATACAAACTCTTCAGGATTGCTCATTATAAATAGAGGGATGTGTCTTTTGTTTATTATGAGCTAGGCATTAGAAATGATACTCTTTTATTGGGAGTACTATAAACAAATAGAGCTATAGAAATAAAATTCTTAATTCCTTCAGTCAACCGAGCAACTGAGCGACGAAATTTTTTGTGCTACAGTCATCCGTGATGCTACAGTACTGTGCGATATTTCAGATGTAAACATACTGCAAGGTGTGATGAGAACTTAAAGAAGAAGACGATGGGTATTGGCGTCCAGGAGTTCGAGAGGATGAAAAAGCAAACAAGCTGCCAAGCAATCGATATGGTACGGTACATGGCTCCAAAGAATTTCCGAACTCGGATGAAGTAAAATATGTCTTACTGACATGACAAGTTGATAGCTAAGGGGACTGGAATGAACTTGACAAAGAGGGGCAAGTTTACATGATAAAAAAGACTCGCTTGCCCTCCTTTTCACCAATTTTCCTTTATGTTCTGTTTCAGCACAGGATGGAATAATAGTGACCTCTGAAGAAGTCACATTAGCACTAGCTCGTGCTAGGTTTGTGTCAAGTCGAACCGTCCGGTCCAGAATATACACTCGCACATGTGGAGGAAAGAGAGAAACAGTTCCTGCGGTCCCTACGAGGACCGGAACTTAAATGGTTTTCACAAGTTATGTGAGGATTCAGGAGCAAGAAGCTGATATCGATGCCGCACAGGAAGAGGGTTGAGCGTGGAACCTTACGATCTGTTGAGAAATAGACAAACATTATGGAAAAAACGACGACACGACTCGGCCCACCCGGACTGCGGCCCGAGACCTGAGATCAAAAACCTGTGAAGAAGCTAGCCCAACAGCAATGGTTCATCCAAGAAATAGCCGAACAACAGTGTACCGGCCAGGCCTGAGACTTAGGCACAGTACTGACCCGCCCTTGAGTGGTGGATGAAGCCCCGGCGCACAACAATGACATGTGGGCCTCTTGATGGGGCGCACTTTCTCGAGGCGCTGCCGGACTGGGCTGGGCTGGGCTGCGCCGCAGGCGTCGCTGCTACTCCTTTTCTGCCCCGCCTCCGGTAGGCCCAGGTAACCAAGCACAAACCGCAGCTACTTCACACACACACCAAGAGTCCAAGACAACGCACACATACAGACCAAAAAACACGAATTGAAAGCAGCTTGCGTTATCCATCGCATGCAACGAATTGGAGATGGAGCTAGGCGGGAATGGATACGATCCAATCTGAGGGATCATGCTCCCCATCTGGTTCTTTTTGCAACAGCTTCGGAACGGTTGTCTTCTCAACCTGAAGGTATGCGCCACCATGCCTGGACTTCCAGAGCATCTGATACGCCGTCGCTCCGGCGTTCCGGCGAAGGCAATCTATCGCCTTTGGCAGCATGATCTCGTCCAGCTGTTCCAAGGTAATGTTTGTACACAATCCATGTTGTTCCTCCCCGTTAATCATCTTTGTCACGGAACCCCCGACGGAAGGCTGCAAGTCTTCTGAAGAAGCATGGGGCGAGAAGAGGAGTCCAAGTTTCAGATACGGAAAGCCTTTCTTCTGCAGAGAGCTTTTTTTTTTATGATTGTCCTCCGTCTAGTGCACCAAGCAGGAAGTGGGATGTAGCCCTGCAAATACACTTTGATAACCGGTTCCAGAGAAATACATGGCAACAATTCTGATGGAACATTTGTGTTGCTACTACCACAGGGCTGCTTGTACTGGTCATGTTGCTTGCAACATAGTGGGTTTGGGCGAAACCACTGAGTGAAAACACCGTGAATATTGTTCCAATGATGTCTACGGCTACGATAAACGTAAGGCACCCAGTCGAAGTCTTGCGTAGGCAGCTGAGTGAGCTTTATCTTAACAGTTTCGGCTGTAGACTTGAAGTGAGGTGTATTGCAATCCCATCTATGTCCGTGCTCTCCGAAAGTTGTAAGGTGAGAGCAAGGACGAAATCATTCTCTGGTACACTGCTTGATTCGTGGCAATGTCGTGACCTCGTATTAACACATCGAGCACTTTGTTCTGCACAGCCCACGAAGCAGTTTAGAATTTTACACAAAAGCACCAACAAAAATACACATATGTTCAAAATTTAAAAAAAAACTAATTACAATACTACCGCCATATGATTTCTAATACCAATACTATATCAGCGGAAGTATAACTAAATGTTAACTAATCTGACACATTAGATTAAATAGAATGGACGGCTAATATTAAATATTGTGTATCGTAAAAGTACTCTGGATAAAGAGCAGCCTGCCCTCAATTCCGTGCTCAGCAGTGCCGAATGGCCGTAGAAAAAATAGATGGTGTTGGTTTCCCTTTGCAAACTTAACACACTTTTGTTTTGCCTGCAAGAAGGTGCCTTACAAGAGGGTCCAAGAACATGTATTGCCGCCGAATTCCACCAAGCTCCAGGAACATCAGAAAAACGCTAGCAGAATCTGCATACCACTCGAATCTTCGGACAACGCATCTACTGGACTCATAGTTACTACTACTGTTAAAAAATGAGGAGATGAATGACTTGGTAGTATGAGCGATCCGTTTGGGGAAGGAGGAATTCTTCACCTCCTGCTCCATCTCTTCTTCTTCCAGGATTCGTTGCTTGCATTTGCGCAGTGTGTCATCGCACTCCCGGGCAGCACGCTTCAGCTTGCTCCGCCAACGCAGCAACGGCGGCACGTCGTTCATCTTCCACTGCTCGGATATCTCGAGTGCGGCCTCCAACTTGATGTGCGCCATCTTCAGCCTCTCCACGTTCTCCTTGAATCTGCAAACCACTCAAATCTTCGGACAACGCATCTACTGGACTCATAGTTACTACTACCGCTTAAGAAAGAGGACATGAATGACTTGGTAGTATGTGCAATCCGTTTAGGGAAGGAGGAATTCTTTATTTGGTGGACCTCTATAGGATGGAGCGATTGCGAGAGTGATGGATTGATGGTGTTCACTCTTCTGGGTATAAGCTATGTTGTGCAAATTATGAGCATATAGTGTAGACAATCAATAGTGCAAGAATAAGATGGTGATGGTGTAAATGAAAAATGTTATATTGCGCTATGTTTTCTATTTTACTATGCAAGTATTTACGGAAGAAAGCTTTGATCACATATGATGAGTATTGGGAAATAGATTGAGTATTTTTCACTCTATAATATTGGTATTACAATATCATAAATGGAGTCTTCAACTATCTTTTTTCAAAAAGGCAATATTACATACGTATATATTGCCTATTTATTTAAACATGCTTGGTACGTGAGCCGTCTCACTAGTTATTTGTACGAGCCATGACCATAACAAAGTGATCAAAGCTAGGCAAGGCCTTTATTAACCTAAACAAAACGCCATCTCAGCCTAGCATAAACTGCCTATACCTCTACCCTGAAACCCTACTGCCTTCTCTTTGCTACTCTCCGTCTCTTGGATCTGCCCTTGCTTTCGATGATTGGCTTCTGCAGACTAAAGGTTGCCAGGCCATGTGCAGAGATCCAATCCATTCGATACTCCGTCAGCTCGGGCTGTCGGATAAAACAGTCTATTGCCTTTGCTCGTATCATCTCCTCCATTTCGCGCAGGCTGCCATTGATAGGTACCTCCCGTCCTCCAATTCTCTCGATCGCAAAACTATCCCCTAGGCCTTCCCACGAGAAATGAGGTGGGAAGAAAGCTCTCAGCGCCAGAGGTGGCCAGTTCCTCGCAACGACGTTTCTGTCTGCTCCGTCAAGTGAGCTAATTTGCAAGTTGTGCTCATCAAACGCTGGAATGTAGCAATGAAATCCCATGAAAATAACTTGTTCTGGAAATCTGTATGATATCTCGGATGAAGAGATGCTGTTGTTGGCGCAAGGACTACTGTGCTCATTTTCTCTGCAACATAATGGATCCGGGCGCCAGCATCTGGTTGAGGTGTCCAGCAAACGTCGACTCGTCAGAGCTGAATGGAGAACGTCTTGTGTAGGCAGCTGAACCAGTTCTCCCATGGCAACTTGGGCCAGAGACTTGAACAGAGGTCCCAGTGACTGCAGGCATTCAATGGCAATCCTAACCATGTCCGTGCTTTCCGAGAACCGTAGCACTAACCAGAGGGTGAAACTTCTCTTTGTAGGCATCTTGAGATCTATGCTACTGAACGATAGCCATGCCTCATCACCACGCCCTTCGGAACGTGCGGGCACTATACGAAGAAGACTACTTCGGCTCCCTTGCACCGTTCTATACTGGAGAGTTTTGCCTTCGAGAAGTGGCCTGACGAGAGGGCTGATAAACATGTACTGACGAAGTGAACAGGCAGACTGCAGGTTTATGAGAAACTCGCGGGCAACAGCTGCAAACCTTTCAAATCTTTCAACATCGGAGCAACCCAGGACACCTTTACCCAGAGAGGAGATTGATGATCTAGTCGTACGAGCAATCCGTTTAGGGCAGGAAGAGTGTGTTACCGCTTGTTCCTTCTCTTCGTCTTCCAAGGCCTGCAGCTTGCAATTCTGCAGCACATGGCCGCACTCCTCGTAGACACACTCGATGATCTTCCTTTTACGCAGCAACGAGACGTTGGTGTTGGACATCTTCTTAGATATCTCAAGCACGCGCTCCAATTCGGTGTGCGCTTCCTCCAGCTTCTCAAAGTTGTGCCTCTTGGATGCCTTGTCTTTGTGCTTGCCGACCAGGTAGGAGGAGACCCCACCAACGACCACACCAACGACCGCCTCCACGACCGCAGATACGACCGTCCCCACCATTAATTTAGGCACGGCGATTTCAGGAATTCCCCTGCTCGATCAGGGGAAAAAAAAAAGAATTAAAGCACTCGATTGTGCTAGCTGGCAGCTGATGCAAGACGGTGAAACGAATTGGACAAGTATGTATGGATCAAGATCAGGGAGTATGGATGAAGATGGTGAAACAAAATTGTATGAATCAGTAGAACAAGACTGAGGGCATATAGCGAGCAGGGACTAAGCACTACTTATATACGATTAGTTCGTGTAGCTGAAATACTTCTGTGTGAGTCACAAACAATGAAAAACAGGGCCAGATTTGCAGAAAAAAGGTTTGTCAGAGAGCCAGAAAAGTGACGATTCTAACACCGATATAAGACAACTATTACTTTGAAATTTCCAAATTCCTATTGAGTTCTATAGTTAATTTCAAAAACCAAACCAGATTTTGGTTTCACCTATTGTAAAAAAAATTTAAATATTATATTAAAAATATATATCATTTTATATTTCAAATTATTCTGGAATACAGATTTCATATTTAGCAAATAAATGACATCCGTATATTTTCTTTTGCATCTATTTGAACCAAATTTGTGCAAGATCAATGTGACCATATATGGTGTGTTTTGATTATAAACAAATAGCTTTTGGATGATATCGATCATTTATCCTTGCAAGAAAATATCGATTGTTTAAGCAGGATTACAATGGTTTGGCATGGAAAGATATGCGAAATAGATACATTACTATTTTAGGTGCAACTTAATTAGTAGGTAGTTATCTGCATTAGGCCAATACTAGTTCAATCAATCATCGGCTCAGATTTAAATATTCTCTTACCTCTAGAGTGGTAAGATGGAGTACCTTAAAAAGCTCGCTCGCCTAACCTGCAGAGTATCTGGAGACAGAGAACAAGATCTGAGTGAGGTTAGTAACTAGTATGAGCTAGCTCACCATATGTAGCACGTACTATCTATGTATCTCGCTTACCTTTCCAGCTTCTGGATCTGGGGTCAAGCGCTCGAGTGTGCTAGCTGCCAGCTGATGCAAGATGGTGAAACGAATTGGACAAGAATGTATGGGCCAAGATCAGAAAGTAAGGATGAAGATGTTGAAACGAAATTGTATGAATCAGTAGAATAAGACTTGAGGGCATCTACCGGGCAGGGACTAAGCAGTAAGCACTACTTATTTATGATTAGTTCGTGCAGCTGAAATACTTCTGTGTGAGTCACCAACCATGAAAAAGAGGGGAAGAATAGAGGCGGGGAATTAACGAGGAAATAGCGGGGGATATTCCCAAGAAACACGTCTTAATTTGCTACTAAAATTGATGGAGAGGTACAAGAAGGAATTTTCCAGGATGCTGCTCGATCCCACCTAGGGCTATGCCCGTGTATCAGCTTATAGACAGCTTCTGCCTAAAATAAAAGTAAATTGTTTGCTGAACAGTGGGATTATAAATAGCTTCTCCCACAATCAGAATCAGCCTTTACACATAAAATCAGAATCAGCCTAGGGGCAGCTTCTCTGGGAAAATGGCTGATTCTCCATAAGCACGCGAGGAGGCCGGGCATGCACCTTCGCCCGTTGGACCTTTCGCCTGAGGCCACTCCACCAAGCTCCTCCACCCAACCCCGCAGCCCGCTCCTTCGCCTGCCCGAGCTCCTTCGCTTGCCCGCCCAAGCTCCTCCACTCGCCAACCCCTCTGCTTGAGGCCCCTCCACCCAAGCTCCTCCCCTCGATGCCCGCTGCTTGCTCCTCTGCTCGCCTGAGGCCCCTCCGCCCTCTTTCGACGCCCCGACGCCCGATCTCCGCCCCTCTTGCGCTGCTGCCTGAAGCCATCAATAATCAAGATTACCGAACGAGAGGATTCTTCGGCCAGCGGATTCTTCGGGCAGTCGTTTCTCCAGATAGTTGGCTATAATCCATAATCCGCACAATCATAAGCTATCCCGAACTGGGCCCTAGTTTGGATATTCCACGCCACACTAGTTGCTCATAGACAGAACATGAGAGCAGAGCTATTAGGATTTATAGAGGTGATAGGGTCAAGGTTTGAAATTTCATTTTTGGACCCTGTCGACGATTCGGGAACGGGTCCCCCGCCGAGCTTACTTGTCGAATGGGGGATCGACTTAGGGCCCTTTTCATAAAGGGTTAAGCGTCTGAGCGTGCGAACAAAGGAACGGGGTACACAAGCAGCAAGTGGCACACAGGGGGTCGTTTTTAACCTGGTTCGGGCCTCTCACGGAAGAGATAATAGCCCTACGTCCAGTGATTACACTATTATGCAAGGAAAATGGGTTACAGGATGCTTGCTCGGGGAGCCTTGAGTACCCCTAGGGGCTCCCGTGGGCAAGTGAAGTTAGTCAGTGAATGTGTGTGTGTAGTGCCCAGAGTCCCCCCCCATCCGTCGTGGGGAGGAGGTATTTATAGAGGATTACAGGAGACAAACAATTAATTACAGGCGTGCTCTCGTGGTGAGCGTGGCGCGATCACGATGGCGCGCCACCGCCGCCGCCACGCCAGGCGTGGGTCTGATAAGCGCGATTCGAGGGCCGCGGACCGTGGCAGCGCAGATCCCGGGCGCCTGATCTTCTCGAGCCACTACGCATTAAATGCCACGTCGCCTTGTCGTGGCCTCCCGGCTTGGCTTGCTCGAAGGCGCACTTGATGGGGAAAACAGGGTAGCTCATGGCCGGGCTAGCGAAGGTCGAGTAGCGCCGTCAAGCGGGCAAGAGCTTGGTCGGTTGGCGCGGGGCTTCGATGGTCGTCTTGGTACAGTATATCCAATCCCCGACAGCTAGCCCCCGAGGCTAAAGGGGGAAAAAGGCCTTGGCGAGGCCTCCACCTTAAGCCTCTAGACTTCTTGGAGAGGGGTTGGAATCATGCGGCGAATGGCTCCCGAGGCGCCCCCGGAGCGCCATGCTCGGGGAAAGCGCGCCGATCGAGCGGCGAACCATCGAGGCCGGGTAAGCAAGCGCTTCTGGCAGGAGGCGGGAAAATTCGGTTCCTTCTTCGCGAAGCCTTGCGGCGTGGCTCTGACAGCTTTTTTGGAAAATGGGCCTCGCTGGGCCTCCCCGGGGGACCAGCAGCACGCGTTGGCAATCAACCGCCTCCCTTAGTCATTAAACTTCTCCGCCCAAAAGTATCCGTGAGACGCTTCAATCTGCTCCCCTTCCTTCTCTCACCGTTTGCGACAAATTTTCCTTGAAAACCGATCAACTCCAGACTTCCTTCTGTAAAAGCCCTTCCTTCTTAAATCGCCCCATGGCTCGGTTGGCATAAGCAAAATCACGGCGGAGCGCTCCAGGCTGCGAGAGCTTGGGTATCTGGACCCTCTCTCCTGGAGGATCCCGGAGGGCGAAGGAGCCCCGACGCCGCGCGGTGATGAGATAATCTCGTGCGACCTCTACACCGTCAATGGGCTCCGGCTGCCCGAGAGCGACTTCGTGGGAGGAGTGCTCGAGCAATGCCAGTGCGAGGTCACACACCTAAACCCCAACTCGATCCTTGTCTTGAACGTCTTCGCCCACCTCTGCGAGGGCTTCGTGGGCGTCTCCCCCACGCCCAATCTTTTCTTCCATTTCTACAACCTTTTCCGCACCGGCGGTGCTTCCGTCACCGGTGCTCTATATTTCCGCTTGAGGCCCGTCCGCCCGTACGACTTCCCCGTCTTCACCCTCAAGGACTCAAGTCATGAGGTGGGCGGACCATCGTTTTACTGCGGAAGCCGCAGAGAGCCTTTTTGCGTTACAGGAGGCGGCGCCCAGCACCGAGACGCCGCACTGGCCGGCCAGCCCCGACGAGGAGCGGGCCCTGATGATGATCCACGAGCTTCGGACATGGGGCTCACCGGGCGAGACATCGTCCGCGACTTCTGCGAACAGATATCCCTCGAGGAGGAGAGTACCCGTTCTTGAGGTCGGCGGGTGGGACGGCGTTACCGCAAGCTCCATCCGTGCGCTCCTCGACTTGCGTCGGTTACGTATCACGCAGCGTCTTTGCTCGGACTTATGCTAACTCCTTCGCGCAATGCGACGCCAGCCCCGGGCTTCGACTGGGTGGAGAAGAGGGTCGGTGAGATGTTCGGGACCCCCAAGGGCAAGGAGCTCGGCGAAGCGCCAAGTTCATGAGCGTGCTCGGCGAAGCGGCGTGGTAGGCATTCGACCACTCATGCTCGGGGTAATGCGGGCCCGGCCGACAGCCCTATCTTCCTTTGGCGAGAAAGAACCGCTTTGGGCCCAGGCGTGGCAGCAAATCCAAGGCGAGTGGCGGCGGGTGCTTTCGTCCCAATGCCAAGGCCAAAAAGGAAAGGGCAAGAGGCCTCCTGTGGTGTGCGCCGGGACGTCGAAGAAACAAGCGGCACGCAAAGCCCACCAAACGCACATGGAGTCGCCGATCGGAAGGAGAATAAGCCGCTGAGGCTTTGGTGAAAATTATAACTGAGGTTCAAATCGAACAAATCGCGGAGGGAGATTGATCAAGGGAATGGTGCGAGATCGAGCGGAAGGCGCTGGAGAGGGAGCTCGCCGACGTGAAGGACCAACTTGCTCGAGCCGCGAAAGCCCGGGAGTTCGGATCGTTAGTCGGGGAGCCCTCGTGGCAGAGTCCGCATCCGCCAAGATCTTTGGTGGGGGTCGACATGGATGATGTTGACCCTAAATTGGCAAGGATCACCCGGGCTGCCGAGAAGAAAGCCGAGCTGGTGGTCCTGGCGGCGACCAGTCCGCCCGCAGGCGATAGCGGGGCGCAGGCCGAAGGTGAGCCGTGACCCTTGCCCTGCCTTTGCTTTGATTCTTCTGCTCCTTGTTTTGCGCGCCCGGGCTGACCCCACTCCTCCGACGTGGGTGGAAGTAGCTCGTAGGCCCTCCCCGGACTATCGCAGAATGGCTCACGAGATTGCCTGCCGTGCCTTAGGCGTCGTGATCTCCGAGGCCGTTGACATCGCGATGGCCGAAGGCGAGGGAGCAGCGGAGGGCTCCGACGGAAGGGAGAAGGCCGATCCCGAAGCCCCGAGCAAGGAGGTCGCTCAAGGGGCCATGGTGCCTCTGGTCGAAACGCTAGCCCGGGGTGAGGGCGTGAAGCCCCGGCGAGTTACTGCCCGGGCGAGATCGTACACTTCAAGCGGCACATTATTCGCGACGGAAGATCGCCCTTGGCGGCAGCGCTCTCAAGCGGATAGCGAAAACACCCTGAGCGAGAGCGCCGCCCAGGAGTGGGGCTTGGTGCCCAGGGGCGACCTCCAGCCCCAAGGGGAAGATTCGTCCTCCTCGACCAACCCGCCTTTTTCAAGATTCCGGGCTTGTCGCACCTGCCCGCTTGATGATATAGGCGGGAAGATTTTCGGCGATTCGGCAGAACTGCGTGCGATGTTGCCCAGGTGAGAATGCTTCGCCTCCGCAGTGGTTTTCTTCTTCGGGCTCCTCCGGAGGGATTTTTGCTTAGAGCTTCTCTGCCTGCAGCTTCTCGAAAGGACCTTGGCTAACTTCGAAGAGGTGTTGGTCGTTCCCGACGTCGTGGCCCGATTATATGAAGAAAGCAAGGGCCGGATCGAGAGGCTGGAGGAGAAGGTGAGGGACCTTAAGCTTGCGAACAACCCGCTCGTAAAAAGGTGTCGCGGGCGGAGGAGTGATGCAGAATCAAGCGGATCGCCGAGCTCGAGTCGATTTGAGCGAGAAAGGTCTTACTCCCGCCAAACCAAGGAAGGTGCTGCCGCTACCGTGGAGAAGGCGCTCGGGCTCGAGCAAGAACTGGAGCGGTCGAAGCAAACTGTTAGCCTGGCGGAGAGGGACCTTGTCCTTAGCAAGGGCGAGGTCCAAAGGCTCGAGCAGAACTCCAACGGGAAGCAAAGCCGCCTTGAGCCTCGAGACCAAGGTGGTGAGCTCGAGGTGTCGCGCCTGGCCGGGGAAGAGCTGGAGCGATGGAAGCGGAGTGCTGGCCAGTTGGAGAAGGACCTGTTCCTTAGCCGGGACAGGGTCCTTGGTCTCGAGCAAAGCTTTGATAAGGAAAAACAGCATGCTCGAGTCCTGAAGGCCAAGGTGGCTGATCTCGAGCAGGCGGCAAAAACGGCCGCCACCCTTGCCGACCAAGACAAGGAAGAGGTCGAGCAGCTTCGCGAGGAAGCCCGCGAAGGTCGCGAGGCTCGGCGGAAGTTGATCGATCTTGAGGCCAAGATTGCCGAGTATAGACAAAAGCTCTCCGCAGCTCTTAGGGGGGCGAAGCCCGGTGTGTAGAGTTGTGTATTTTTTTTTGCTTCTTGTCTTTTTAGATAACTGTTTAGCGGATGACGACTATAATAGCGAATTTTCTTTGCTTGAGTGTTATGTTTGTGGCGATGCCCCTTTTTCGGGCTTTCTTTTGCCTTTCTTTGCGAGAAAGCGTAGCTTACATTAGGTCGATCGTCAGGCGACCTAGGTCCAAATGTAAGCTTGAAATAGGAGCGGACTCGTCGCGGATCGCCACTTTGTGATCTTGATGTGCTAGCGCAAAATATCTCGCTCCTACCCGGGCCCGCTGCGAACTAAGCTCGTGCTCCTGGCTTGCGAGCATGAGTTTGTTCGCAGGAGAGATGAAGGAGAGCGAGAATTCGCTATTATCTGCCCCCGCTGCGAACTAAGCTCGTGTTCCTGGCTTGCGAGCATGAGCTTGTTCGCAGGAGAGATGAAGAAGAAGCGTGAAAATTCGCTATTATCTGCCCCCGCTGCGAACTAAGCTCGTGTTCCTGGCTTGCGAGCATGAGCTTGTTCGTAGGAGAGATGAAGAAGAAGCGCGAAATTCCGCTATTATTCGCTTCGCGCGAACTAAGCTCGTGTTCTCGGCTTGCGAGCATGAGCTTGTTCGTAGGAGAGAAGAAGAAGAAGCGCGAAAATTCGCTATTATCTGCCCCCGCTGCGAACTAAGCTCGTGTTCTTGGCTTGCGAGCATGAGCTTGTTCGCAGGAGAGATGAAGAAGAAGCGCGAAAATTCGCTATTATCTGCCCCCGCTGCGAACTAAGCTCGTGTTCCTGGCTTGCGAGCATGAGCTTGTTCGCAGGAGAGATGAAGAAGAAGCGCGAAAATTCGCTATTATCTGCCCCCGCTGCGAACTAAGCTCGTGTTCCTGGCTTGCGAGCATGAGTTTGTTCGCAGGAGAGATGAAGGAGAAGCGCGAAAATTCGCTATTATCTGCCCCCGCTGCGAACTAAGCTCGTGTTCCTGGCTTGCGAGCATGAGCTTGTTCGCAGGAGAGATGAAGAAGAAGCGAAAATTAAGCTATTATTCGCCCGCTGCGAACTAAGCTCGTGTTCCTGGCTTGCGAGCATGAGCTTGTTCGCAGGAGAGATGAAGAAGAAGCGCGAAAATTCGCAGGAGGGGAAGCATGTGCGTCCTGCAGTTTCCCAACACTTAGCTTGCGCATCGTTAGGCTGCGAGCGTGGTCGTGTGTAGGGAGGTCTCCGGGTCTGGTAGATGTGGTGTGGATCGCCAATCGCGCTAGCGGAATTAATTCTCGAGCCATCCGGGGTTTGTCTATTAAATCGAGACTAGAACCTTCTTGGTGAAAAGAGAAAAAATTTGCGGCCGGTTTGGTAGCCGTGGCGCCCTGTGCCATCGTGCAAGGTGACTTGAGGCGGCGAAAGAAAGAGATTTGCACGATTTAGAGATGTATCGTTGCAGTAGGGAAGGTTGTGAATTTACATTGTAATGCTACATGGAACATGATCCTAGGCGTAGAACTTGCGCAATTGGTCGATGTTCCATGAATTCGGGAGCTCGCGGCCGTCCTTTGTTGCAAAAGCGGATGGCCCCGGGCGTGACACTGTAACGGACCGTGAATGGTCCCTCCCATTTAGGGAAAGTTTGTTGGCCTTTGGCGTGTCTGGATTAAATCGTAGGACAAGGTCGCCGACCAGTAGAGCTCGAGTCGTCTTGTCTTGGCCGCGTGCTTGCGAAGGGTTTGCTGGTAGACAGCTGATCGGAGCTGTGCCTTTAGGCGGGCTTCTTCGGCGAGGTCGAGGTCGAGGCGACGTTCTCGGCCTTGGTGGATGTGGTCGGCCAAGTGCACTCTTGGGGATCCGAGCACGATTTCGGTGGGGAGGACGGCCTCGGCACCGTATACGAGCTGGAAGGGCGTTTCTCCTGTAGCTCGGCTTGCGGTGGTGCGTATGGACCAAAGGACGGATGGGAGCTCGTCTACCCACGACCCGCCTTGCCGGGAGAGGTCTTTGAAGACCCTTTTCTTGATCCCTTGGAGTATCTGTCCATTTGCCCTTTCGGCCGCTCCGTTGCTCTGTGGATGGGCCACGGAGGCGAAACAGATCTTTGTTCCGATGTCCTCGCAGATGGGCTCAAATAAACTCCGTGAACTGAGTGCCGTTGTCCGTGATGAGACGATTGGGTATCCCAAAGCGTGTCACTACGTTACTGCGAAAAAATCTTCGGGTTGCTTGAGCCGTAATGGTTGAAACTGGCTCGGCCTCGATCCACTTGGAGAAAGTGTCGATGGCGACGAGCAAAAATTTGCAACCCTTTCGACCTCGGGGAAGGGCAGGATATCGGCCCCAGTCGAGAACGCCACCAGAGCGGGATGGTGCATGAGCGTCTGTTGGTGGGTGGGACTTACGGGCGTGGTACTGGCACGCCTGACAAGTTGCCACGATTGCCCGAGCGTCGTCTAGCGCTGTTGGCCAGTAGTATCCTAGCCGGAATGCCTTGCTTACGAGCGTCCGGAAGGACGAGTGCGCTCCGCACATGCCCTCATGGATGTCTCTGAGAAGGTATTCGCCCTCTTCTCGGGATATGCACTTGGAGAGGACTCCAAGTGCACCTTTGCGGTACAAGGCGCCGTCTACTAACTTGTAGACAGATGACCGCCTTTGCAGCCGGGAACGCTCGGCTTCTTCCTCGGGCAATGTCCCGTGGGCAAGGTATTGAATGAATGGCGCCATCCAATCTGCACCTTGCTCGAGGAAGGAGACGTTACCGCCGTCTCTTGTGCCACCTCTGAGAGGAATGGAGGGCTTGTCAGGATGCTCGGCTGGCGCCCGGGTGGGGCGGGCATCAGTGGGTGCCTCCTCTGAGAGGAATGGAGGGCTTGTGCAGATGCTCGATGAGCGCCCCCGGAGAGGAACCGGCCTTAGAAAGTTGGTCGGCCAGGGAATTGTCCTTCACAGGGATGTAGAGTACTTGAAATTTCTAAAGTACGCTCCATCTTCCTCACTTCAACCAAGTAAAGCGCCATTGAGTGATCGAACAACGATACTCCTTGTTTACTTGGTTGACGACGAGTTGTGAATCGCCCTTCACAGTTAGTCTTTGGACTCCGAGAGCTTTGCATGCTCGGGGCCCGGCCAAGAGGCCTTCATACTCCGCCGCGTTATTGGTTGCGGCGAAGTGTAATGGATGACGTATTGGAGACGGTCCCTTGGGGGACACCAAGGCAACGCCATTTCGAGCGTTCAATGCTCGGAGCCGTCAATACATGGTCCAATGGCGGGCCCAGATTCGGTGATTCGTGGCGGGTGGGCGGGGTTCGCCCATTACGCCACAAAATTCGCGAACACAGGACTTAATCGCCGTCTTGTGATGAAGTGGACATCGAACTCGCAAGTTCCATGGCCCACTTTTTGTCCGACTGTGGCGTCCGGTTCTTAGGATCTCCTAAGCGGAAACGGGTCGGGACGGCGACCTTGTGAGCTTGGAAGTAGTGGCGTAGCTTCTCGAGGATACAAGCGGCAGTATAAGAGCTTCGGACCTCGGTAGTGCTCCTTTGGTCCGTGTAAGACTTGGCGACGTAATATCTGCGGACGTGACTGTGTCCTTCCCGCTCGACAAAAGACAGCGCTTACGGCACTGGGGTGTCGCGGCGAGGTATAACAGAGTGGCTCCTGACTTTGGCGTGGCCAAGATCGGAGGGCGGGCAGTCTTGCTTAGCTCCTCGAAGGAGCGATTAAGCCGTCCCGTCGGCACAAAGCCCTCGTGTCTGCAAGCGTGCTGAAGAAGGGCAAGCAGCGCTCACGGACCGAAATAAACGGCTCAGGGCTGCCATACGCCCGGTCAGGGTTTGTACTTCTCTTACCGAGCTCGGTGGTCGCATCTTCTCGATGGCCTCGATCTTCTCCGGGTTGGCACCGATGCCCTGCGGCCCGATGATGTACCCGAGTACTTTACCTGCCTTCACACCAAAAACACATTTCTCGGGGTTAAGTTTTATTCGATGCCTGCGGAGGTTACAAAAGGTCTCCTCAAGGTCGGATACATGACCTGAGGGTACTTTACTCTTGACTACGATATCATCTACATATACTTCTAGGTTCCGGCCTATCTGTTCCTGGAAGGTTTTCTGCATCAAGCGCTGGAAGGTCGCCCCTGCGTTCCGCAGACCGAAGGACATGGTCGTATAGCAGAACGTGCCGAAGGGCGTGATGAAAGAGGTCTTCTCCTCATCCGGGGAACAGGCTGATTTGGTGGTAGCCCGAGTAGGCGTCCAAAAAGCTCATTACAGGATTCATTGTTCGTCAACGGTGGTCGATCTGTGGCGAGGAAAGTTGTCTTCGGGCGGCGGCATTCAAGCCGTGTGGTCGACAATTACATCGCCACTTACGCCCTTCTTCTTGACGATGACCGGGTTTGCCAGCCACTCCGAGTGCTCGACCTCCCTGACGAAGCCGGCTTTAAGGAGCTTGTCAAGTTCTTCCCGGATGATTGCCTGCTTTTAAAATCGCTGAGCTTCGGCGCCTGGAGTTCTATCGGTGAACCACAACTGTGCTCAATCACCTCCCTTGGGACCCCGGGCATGTCGGACGGTTCCCAGGCGAACACGTCCGAGTTCCTCCGGAGGAAGGTGACGAGCGAGTTCTATTTGGGGTCAAGGAGGCCCCAGAAGAGAACCTTGGATGGGTCGGCCTCACGAGAGGGACCGCTTGGTTTCTCCTCCGGTGGAGGGTAACTTTTGGCCGGGAATCTTGAGGCGCTGGTCGGGACTCATTGAGCATTGCTCGACCATGTCGGCGCCTTTCATCGCAATCAGGGCACCGATGGTCGCCCTTGATGGTCCTAACGCCTCTTGGTCCGGGACCTTGAGCACCGATAGGCGTGATCGTGGTGCCATGAATTTGGACAAGGCCGGCCTGCCGAGGATGGCGTTGTGAGCCGACTTGAAGTCGACGACTTCAAAGTTGACCAACTCGGTCCGAAAGTTGGTCGGCCCCGGCGTCCACGAACAAGCGATCTGCCCAGGCTTGATCGAAGTGCCCGGGACGATCCCGAAGAAAGGGACGGCGATGCTCTTGATCCTGGAGCGAGGAACCTGCATCTCGTCCAGAACCGAAGCGGATATGAGGTCCAGGGAGCTCCCGCCGTCGACGAGGACCCGGCCGACCTTGGCGTTGCTGATGGTCGGGCTCACGACCAGCGGTAGCTTTTGGGGCCTAGTCATCCCCGGGGGGCAGTCCTCCTTGGAGAATGTGAGGGGCAGCTCGGACCACCTGAGCTGTTGAACGGGTGGTTTGCCGTGGGCGATATGGTAGACCTCCCGTGCCGCTTCCTTGAAGTCCCTACGGGACTTGTATGCTGAGGAGCCCCCGAATATAACGGCGATGTGGTTCTGGGGCTCCTGGAATCCCATGTCTTCGTCACCATCCGCCGCCGGGCCCTTGCCCTTCTCCGCTTTAGCTGGGAGCGTGGGCATGGGGCCCCTGCCGTCGTAGAACCTTTCCAGGTGGTACGCCCAAGCTCGGCAGTTGCGGAGGTCGTGACCAACCGCTTGATGGTATGGGCAGAACCGGGCGCCCGGAGGGGCGCCCCCCTGCTCGTGCTCTTGGCTGCCGCCACCCTGGCCGTCGTGACCTTGGTCACCGCGGTCTTAATTCGCCCTGCCGAGGTCGTGGCGGGCTTGAGCGCCACAGACTTCCGACCACGCTGAACACGCGGGCGGCGGGTCGATGGCGGCGATCGTGCTCGAAGCGCCCGACCTTTCTTCCTCTTGTTCTTTCCCTCAACCGAGCAAGGCTTCATGCTCGGGAGCCTTCAAGCCGGTGAGGGCAGCTGCCCTCATCGATCATCCTCTTCCTTGCACGGCCTCATCGGCATTCGTGATACCGTCGGCCATTTGGAAAAGCTTCGTTGGCGTCAGTCGGGTGGATCTCCAGGTCCTGTGTGAAGCGGACGTCGCGGACCCCAAACTTGAAGGCCCGAACGACCGCCGTCAGAGATGCTCGGGATGGAGTTCCTTACCTTGATGAACCGCTGGACAAAGTGGCGCAGGGTCTCTTTGTCCGTCTGGATCAGCCGCTCAAGGTCTCGCTCGTTGCCCGGGCGAGTGTAGCAGCTTTGAAAGTTCGCGCGAAGGGCGTCGCAGAGTTGTCTCCACGAACGGATCGTGCCCTCCTTCTGGTTGAAGAGCCACGTCCTAGCCGAGCCGTCTAGGACCGTGGGAAGGTAGTTAGCCATGACCCTCTCATCTCCCCCGGCCGCCACGATGGCAGTGGAATAGATCGAGAGGAACTCGTCCGAGTTACGGGTCGTTGAACCGCTCTATGTGGCGGGCTTAAACTTGCTCGGCCACGCCACCTCGCGGAGGGGCGTCGAAGGCGACACCGAACGACCGGTTGTCATGGCCCCCGAGTGGGGATCCGCCGGTTGGTGCCAATGGGTCTTTTCGCGTGGCTTGACGCGGAGAATCATACTGGCGCGGCGCCGAGGAGAGCACTCAGAGGGCTCATGGCGGCAGAACCGCCCAAGCTCGCATGAGTCCGGCCAGAAGGAAGCTGCTCCCGACATCCTCGCGAACCGCTCTTGCTTCCATGCCCGCCTTGCGAGGCTCCGAGAACATCGTGGCGGAGCGTCTGAAGTGGCGCTGCGTTCGGAAACACCGGGGTTTTTAGGCGCCAGATGGCTCGCGAGCCCTATGTCGTGCGCGAGATTCTCGATTCTCGACCACCGGCCCCCATGGCCGCCAAGTCCGGCCGAGCTAGAAATTTTGGAGGCCGCGCCACCGTTGCTATGGCGCTTGGCGCTTCGGCGCTCGAGGAGCGGCGAAGCGACTTCAACAAGCAGTTGCGCTTCAGACTCGAGGAAGCGGTAACTTTGAGGTCCTTTTAGTCGATCTACGCCGACGGCGGCGCCCTCGCCGGTGGCGGTGGCGGCGACCGGTTCCGCCGAGGACAGCTCCGGGCGGTCTTCGCCATCATCGCGCTGGCGGTGGGGAAAACCCGAGGCCTGCACGCCTTAGTCGCCCTCCCTTCCCGCCATGTTGGCGCTTGCGGCGCACAAGGCTCGCTGTGATTCCTCCTCATGAACGAGGGTATTCGCGCATGCGGAGGAAGCGCTCGTGGCTGCTACCGGGGAAAGACTCCCGGTCTCGGTGTGACCTTCGGGATCGGCCGCACCGCCCACGCCATCGCTGGCGTAGTATTCGTCACCATCCTCTACGTCATCGAAGACGCAGAGGTCTTGATCATCTTGCGAGTTCGGCATCCTCAGGGACTTCTTGCAGAAGGATTTCAGTCGGTCCCCACGGACGGCGCCAGCTGTCGGCGATTCGGGAACGGGTCCCCCGCCGAGCTTACTTGTCGAATGGGGGATCGACTTAGGGCCCCTTTCCCGCAAGGGTTAAGCGTCTGAGAATGTACCGAACAAAGGAACGGGGGTACACGAGCAACCGTGGCACACAGGGGGTCGTTTTTTACCTGGTTCTGGCCTCTCACGGAAGAGATAATAGCCCTACGTCCAGTGATTACACTATTATGCAAGAAAAATGGGTTACAGGATGCTTGCTCGGGGAGCCTTGAGTACCCCTAGGGGCTCCCGTGGGCAAGTGAAGTTAGTCAGTGAATGTGTGTGTAGTGCCCAGAGTCCCCCCCCCCCAATCCGTCGTGGGGAGGAGGTATTTATAGAGGATTACAGGAGACAAACAATTAATTACAGGAGGCGTGCTCTTGTGGTGAGCGTAAGCGGTCGCGATGGCGCGCCACCCGCCAGCACACTGCGACGAAGGTACGATGGGCGCGATTCGAGGGGCGCGGACGTGGCGCCGCAGATCCCGGCGCTGATCTTCTCGAGCCACTACGCATTAAATGCCACGTCGCCTTGTCGTGGCCTCTCGGCTTGGCTTGCTCGAAGGCGCACTTGATGGGGAAAACAGGGTAGCTCGCGAGCCGGGCTAGCCGAAGGTCGGAGTAGCGCACGTCAACCGGGCAAGAGCTTGGTCGGTTGGCGCGGGGCTTCGATGGTCGTCTTGGTACAGTATATCCAATCCCCGACAGACCCCTATCTCAAAGGTGGTCGAAATCCGAAATTTCAGCGAGATTTCGGAATTTCAAATGAAATTCGGACGAAATTTAATAACCAAAATTCAAATCTGGTATTTTGGAGGTTGTGAAAACCGAAATTTCGGTCTAAATAACCAAAAATTCAGCCCTTTTCATGCCCTTGTGAAATTTCAAAAAAATTAACCGAAGTTTGTATATATATTTTTTTGCAAAATTTTTACATGTATTCCTCAGAAAAGATATCACAATTCTTCACAAAACAATAATGCTAAATCTGGTCCTAAAACCGTGAAAACGGGTCCAAATTGTACCAATTCCGGCCAAATTCATCGAAATCACTGTAGCAATCCGAAAATTTTCAATTTTTTCCGTGCCGAGATTTGACCGAATTCCAAAATTTCTGCCCACATTACGGAAATCTCGGTAAGATTTTATTCTATGGATAGGGTTTGGATGATGGTGACTTTGGTGAGACAGGAGCCAATAGGAGCGGCAGGGCGGCTTGACTGGCGTCAACGTGTGCGGAAATCTCGGCAAGATTTTGTTCTATGGATAGGGTTTGGATAATGGTGATTGGTGAGACAGGAGCCAAGAGGAAGGTGGCAGGGCGGCTAGACTAGCGGCGTCAACGCGTGCGCAGTGCACAGCAACCACACGGACGTGGAATAGAGGAAGAAAATCAAGGGATAGT
Organism: Guadua angustifolia; assembly: GCA_036346375.1. NCBI lineage: Eukaryota > Viridiplantae > Streptophyta > Magnoliopsida > Poales > Poaceae > Guadua > Guadua angustifolia. The sequence continues at coordinate 57,162 of JAYEVE010000632.1, read as the reverse complement.
ACTTATTATTAGTTTATTACCAACCTGCTGCAAGATGACCGGCCTGCACTTCATCTTCACTGCAGTCTACTGCAAGTCTGCAAGGACAGACAGCCAGGCATCCGATGCGAAAAAATCTCACACAAATCATTAGGCCCCTTAGTTTCATCTTCTACTTAAAAAAAACTAATTATCAACTAAATAGGAAGATTCTAATCAGCTTCTCTCACAATTAGATATTGTCTTCATCATAAAATCAGAATCCGGTTAAACGCGATTCCACCGATTCTTCTGATTCTCATTGGCAGTTCGAGCATAGAAGTCAGAAATGGCCTAACCCGATTCTCTTATAATCAGAATCAACTTCTCCCATAATCCAGAATCTATAATCTAGAAGCTGAAACGAACTGGACCTACGCTTCCGTCGCAACTTCACATCCGTCTGGTCGAGTGGGGTGGAGCTAACTGACACTTTCGTACGGAAGATGAGACAGCTGGAAGCATCAAGGAAGCTTCACACTGATTTGTATCCATTCAACAGTTTCGAGCTGATAATCAAATATGCTTTTCTTCCTCTAGTAGTCTGGTACCACATAGATAGAGGGTTATTGCTGACATCAACCGCCAGTTCTTGAGCAAGTTCTTTGTAGATTCCATTCTCCCTGATCCAGATTCTTTAGCTTTCCCATTTTCTGAGTTTGAAGCATCAACTTGTGCCTCCAAGGCATCAATGGCTTCTACTTTGTCATCATGGTGCATGTGCAGAGTTTCCTAAGAACAAGGAGAAAATGTTAAGCAATTACTCTTGAAGCATTCTTTTGGTTATTGTTCGTTCAGGAAAGCGGTCTATTCAACCAAAGAATATTTATGCCAAATTTGTTTCATTATTACTTTTTTCACGAACTTGAAAGATGAAACTAAAAGATTCTAAGAAAATAAAAGGTCAGAAATGTGAGGTTCTCCTTTTCGTTTGCACGCGCATGAGAAGTCAGCTCTGATGAAGTGAAGTATGGTCCAACGAAGGTTCAATATTTCTAAGAGGCTAAATTTCCTCATTATCTGTAGGATCAATATACACTAATATAGCAATTAGAGGGAGGCGAATGATTGTGCAGAAGCTAAAACTAATTTTTTAGTGATTCTCAAAACACCCCTAAACAATTTAGAGAAATTGCTTCGGTTTTCACGGAAACAGAATGATATAAGTTCACTAAAATAGTAATTTCAGAAGATCTCACCGTTGGATTGATGTAAAATCTTGACCGTAGAAACTAGATTCAATTTAGAAACTAACCAAATAAGCATAAGTTCAATCGGACCTACGGATCTAGAGCTATGACCTTTGCAATCTGACTGGACCAAATAATGACGAAAATTGATCAAACTCTAATTACGAGATTAATCAGGATCTACGAAGGATTAACCAATCAAACTTTTTAAATCAATCACTTGATGCCCTAGAAAGGTTTTGAATAGATCAAATCAAAATTATCGTAGTGGAACAATGGATCAATCTAAAAACAAAACAGACATGCAAACGAAGAACGAGATTACCAAAATATGAACTTACAAATCTTAATCTTTATTGCCGAGATGTGTTCACAGGATGCCTCCAAAACATTCTTAGATAATCTCCAAATTGTTAGAACAGCCGCCAGAGATTACAGGGCGTAAGAAACAAAAATTCTGGCCGCAAGAACCTGCATCACCAGGAGCACTCCAGACGCAAGGAAGTACAGCCTCTCGCCAGGAGGTAATCTGCTGCCAGGAGATCTCAAGACAAAAAAAAAAACACTACAGCCGCAAGGGGTTTTTTCCTGTGGAATGACTTGTGTGCAGTTCGGATGCTTGTAATATTTTTTTACTTGTGCAACATTTTCTTTTTACGTGTGTAATATTTTCCTTCGATAACAGTAGAAATGTCGATCCAGATCGCTGTAACATTTTCTTCCCATACGTGCAACATTTTCTCCTACGCGTGCAACATTTTCCTTCGATAACAGTAGAAATATCGATTCGGATCGCTACAACATTTTCTTCCTATGCGTGCAATATTTTCTTCCTACGTGTGCAACATTTTCCTTCAATAACAGTCGAAACGTGCACGCGAAAAAAATATTGCAGCTGTTGAAAAAAAAATATTATATACGTGGGGAAAAAATATTGCACCGATGTATCCGAAAAAATAAACGGTGATCGGACGTCCGATTACTAGCACTCGCCTTTCTCCTAGCCGACTAGAAGTGTCCAGCCAACCAAAACGTCTCCAGCCGCTGGGGGATTTTCTAGTCATCAAAAGTTTTCTGGCCGCTGAACCAAAAACCCTAATCTCTTATTAAATACATACATACATATCCACCTAGCTTAATAACACATGGCTCGATATATGCATACAACTCAAAATTCACACATGCACGTGTACGATCCACCTGCTGCTCTCGTGTGATTCACTCGATCCGCGTGCACCATTTTCTAGTCTAAACGTCTCGTATGACATTCTTGACTACTAGGATATCGGTTCCTTCCTTAATCTAGTCCTGAACCTTAGTTCCTCCATGAACCTAGTTTACTGACCACGTTCGCCCTCAAGCAACACCTGCACATGAACAAATACGAAACCGTGTACGAGCACAAGTCCACGACTTGACTCAAGATCTGTCCATGCAACCACTCACATGAGCGGATTGTATCAAACAAAATCATTACCATGCTATCACAAGCATATCAAGTAATCATCTGAAACAACACATACATAAGCACTACACATACCATAAGCATAACTACTTTGCAATGCCAATTACATTACTAAACCAATTTTTCAACACATTATTTCACATTATCCTCACCTCATCCAATAGTCGGTCCAGCAACCAGAGTTATTGCCCGCAAAGGAGTAACCTATGCCGTAATGTTAGACATAGGTAGCTGGTAATAAATATGAACATGATAATTTTAATTAATTTTCAAAAGGAAGAAACTGAGGGTTATGAAACTGTTTACACTAAGATTTAGCAGAGCATGATTAAATTATTAGGCTAAGGATAAAGGTGTATTGTGGTCGATATCGAATGGGGAAAGAAAAGATAAAAACAGAGTTAGGACCGATATTGATTCAAACTTAGGGAATTCTATCCAAAACCGATACGAATTATGGTGGACAACGTGGACAAGTAAGCCCTTCGCTGCCGCCGCCAGGCATGAATATCCAACTTGTTGTCGTGGCGGCGGTGGCGGCAACTCTAGCAGCAGGGGAACGACACGGGGTTTTGGATGATAATTGATGTCGTTGGACCAGTCGAGGTCCTCCGCCGAGTACAAGCTAGACGCGTGTGTCGGACAGCGATCGATCTCCACAGCGAAGCGGCGGCACAACGAGTGGCACATTGGAGACACGTTGCGAGCACAACGAGTGGCGAGCCCTGTGCAGATATCTTAATCTTAACTTATAAAAAATGGAGTTTATCCCTGCACATCGTTCACACGAACCTGCATTCCCGTTAGCTGGCCACTCGAGTCGGTGAGTTGCTCCGGTCCTTTAGAGCTGTAAACCTTCTCGTCACCCTCTCATTCTTGACACCTGCCTTCCCAGCTCCCTCGTCTCCGAAACAACTACCTTCCCACACCTTTCTCCCTTCTCGCGCAATTTCTCCCAACCCCAACGCCTCTCCCTTCCCTCGCATCCTGATCTCTACCCCTTTTAAAACGACCCTCATTTTTACATGAAATGCAAAAATAAAAATCTAATATGTAGCTAGTATGCACATCTACAACAATTGGAATGGCAACCATACAACAAATTATTAAAGCGAAAAATATGCGAGTATGACACACATATGAGAATGGAGAGTCGCTTAGTTGGAAGGGGTGCTGTAGTGTGATCAGTCTATCTATGTTTGACTTCGAGTCGATGTACGCTTATTAAAAATAAAAATGGGTACATACACGTGTACGTTAAGTGGGGCATCGTATTCCTTCGCTCTAGAGTTTGTGGAGTCTTCAGTTAATTTTTTAGTATGCGTAAAAAAAAGCACATGCATGTGAGTGTGGTGTGTGTCCGTCTTATACCTCTAAACAAGAATACGACGATCATCTTGATGCGCTTCCGATGGTATAGACAGGAGGGGCAAATGCAACCCGCTAGCTGGAGCAGAGCTGCTTTTCGATCTGCGAGTTATGAGGACTTTAAACAAAGAGGCAAAGGAGAAACATGGGAAGATTTAACGTATATACGAGGTTATCCAAAATTAAAACCATAACGTGTCAAATAGAGCAATGCATGCAGGTGCCACACCGTGTTGGCATTACGGGGCTGACAAAAGGAAGAGTGAGATCGATGGGAGTAAATCGAGTGCTCCGTGCTCGAGTTTTTTTTAATGAAAATAGTGAAGCACAATGCATACAGTTGAACGTATTGCACGACCCAAACATCGGACACCACATTTGTTCAATCACATGTAACTGACCCCACCAGATATCAAGCACATTACGTGCGTGAGCCATGACCGAAACGAAGTGGTGAAGGCTAGGTAAGGCCTTTATTAATCTAAACAAACGCCATCTAAACCTAGCATAAAACTTCATGTACCTCTACTCTTAAATCTTGCTTCCTTCTTTTTGCTACTCTCCGGGTCTTGGATCTGCCCTTGCTTTCGGTGATTGGCTTCCGCACACGAAAGGATGCCCAGCCATGTGCAGATCTCCAACGCATCCAATACTCCGTCGGCTCTAGCTGTCGAGTAAAACAGTCGACTGCCTTTGATCGTACCATCTCCTCCAGTTCGCGCAGGCTGCCATTTATACGAACCACGGTCACCTCCCGTCCACTTGTTCCCTCAAACGCTCCCATTTCTTCGCACGACTCATGAGGTACGAAAGTAGCTGTCAGTTCCAGAGGTGCCCAGTTCCTCGCAATGGCGTTTCTGACGACTCCGTCAGGTGAGCTAATTTGCAAGTTGTGCTCATCAAACGCTGGAATGTAGCAACGAAAACCCATGAGAATAACTTGTTCTGGGAATCTGTACGATATCTCGGATGAAGAGATGCTGTTGTTGGCGTGAGGACTATTGTGCGCATTTGCTCTGCAACATAATGGATCCGGGCGCCAGTCTCTGAGGCAGTTCTCCCATTGCAACATAATGGATCCGGGCGCTAGAGCTGAATGGAGAGCATTTTGTACAGGCAGCTGAGCCAGTTCTCCCATTGCAACTTGGGCCAAAGACAACAGAGGTCCCAGTGACTGCAGGCATTCAGTGGCAATCCCAACCATGTCCGTGCTTTCCGAGAGCCGTAGCACCAACCAGAGGGCAAAACTTCCCTTTGTTGGCATCTTGAGATCTACTAGGTTGATCCCACGCGCTACGCCGCGTGCGGCCGATTCGGATGCTTGTAAAGCTCAAGAATGTCACTGTTCGTTGTTATCTGTGTTTGTTTTCTGTGTGTAATGTTTTTTGAGTATGACACGGATATAGATAGAGGTTTATTGAGGAAGGTGAACGAATTAAGAGCGTTGTAGCGGCTAGAATGGAAATGGGTGAGTAATGTAGAGCTACACTGTACTTGTATAGAATCCAATGTCGATATATCTGATTTGATTTTATATTCTGGATAATCTACAACGATAACCTCACTGTTGTGGGCCCTTTTTTCTGGTAGAGGATAGCAAACCAGTTACGCGTTATATTCGTTGTTATGCAGGAATGTTGTGGTCGCAAACGCAATAGACTGTGTACTGGCTTGTAATCAAGAAAGCAGGTTGGCGGGGGGAAAACCGTTTGTCGTATAGGGTCGCTCGGTGAGACTGTAAAGAACTCGTTAATAACATGAAGTTAGACAGACGCTATGGCCTTGGCAGCGGCATACAAATAGCAGCACGAGACATGAAAGTTCGCTGATCAACAGTGTTCTACGTAGCTCAGTAGCTGGACGCAACGAAAACAGCCTATCAGTTTTGTACCTTAAGCAACTGCTATTATTGAGTTGCATGCACCAGCCAGTTCACCCAAAAGCTTAAGCTTATGAGGAAAGGTGGGCAATTTACTTATACTTCAATACTCCCCCTCACGTGGATGCGCCTTAGGCAGCACTCAACACGTGGAAATAGGAGCGGACGCTAAATTGCGTCTACCAGGACTCGAACTCGAGACCTCTGGCTCTGATACCATATTGAGTTGCATGCACCAGCCAGTTCACCCAAAAGCTTAAGCTGATGAGGAAGGATGGGCCATGCTTTATATTTTCAATAGCTATTACAATTCATGTGTAAAGGCATTCAAAAGTATAACGATGTGCTGCTCTCAAGAACAGGCAAGCCGCTGGCCGTGGTCTGCAGCGTTCGTTTAAGTTTAGAGCATGGCTCCGAGAGCGGCTGTCAGTGAAGGAAAAGAATAATCAGAAATTATAAGTGTTGAAGATATACAAAAACAGAGGGAACTATTTGATCAGTTCCATATAGCTGAACTCCAAAAACAGATGGAAAATCGAGAAAAAAAATACAAAGCATCTTCAAAATTCAATTATCAATTGGATTGCTCAGTTTTGATATGAAATAGCAATGTAGAAGCGTTAGGATGGGAAATCAAATCCCTATGCTTAAACTTGTAAAGTTAAAAGGCAGAATTTCGGAACTAACTGGTACGCAGAGAAATATGGTACCTGGAACATGAAACTGAAGCAATCCACTCCTCGTTTGTTGTATAGGACTTGGTTCTAATTGTCCCTAGTGAAAAAGGGAAATTTTCCAATCTGTTGGTCAATCAGGGTACACAACGAAAAATCTGAAGAACCATTCACTTACCAACCATTTGATGCTGAACTGCACAAATTTTAGGGACCAAATAATGATCATCGCTGTTAAGTATTTTTCAAGGGGCCAGGAATCTTCATCATCTATCTATATTAAGATCAGAAGAGAAAGAGTAAAATGTGGCAGGGCCACAAATCAGCCCTCAGGCTTGGCTGTTAAGTGTTGAGTTTTATGAGTAAAAAATGTTCAGAAGTGTCGTATGCACCCTTTTTTTAATGTGTCATATATACACTTATGCAGAGTAGGATGGCCAAACCAAGTATCCGGATTCTAAAAAGAATAAGACCTTGGTCATTGGCCGAAGAAACTATATAGGTCTTACCCTGCTGTAGACCCTCCCTGCATCTGACCAAGAAATTAGTAAGGCTCACACATTGTATTGGAAACCAAGAAATCTGTGGGACTTGCGGGCAGCGAAAAATCCTATTTCGATGGACAATATGTTCCAAAAAATATTTCCATGGACTAAGGTATAATTAGGTGTACGCACATGCTAATTGCTGTTCTTTGCACATATATGAAAATTTGTGAAACTAATCGAAAGGAATTGGCAAAGTAGGAGCTGTAGCATTGGGGCAACAAGCTACTTAAAACACACGCAAAAAAAGATTCCTCATTAATTGGTTCAAGAAACCAGGAGGCCTCATTGTATTGAAGAACCAAATCAGAGGCTCAACTTGGATTGAACCAAGGAATTATACTAAATTAGGGACTCATATTGCACTCACTAACAAGAACAAAATTAGTAGCACAGATGCTGAAAGAACTGACCCAAACGCTGAAGACGTCATGCTCCCTCATGACAGCAACTGCAAGAAGACGACTGGGCGAACCGAGGCAGAAGGGGACGCTGGAAGGCAGTGGAGCTCACGAGACAATGGACGGGCAAACCGAGAAGAGCTCAGATCTAGGCCTTCCAAAGAGGAACACAAAAGAAGCCGGCATGAAGCGAATCCAGGCCTCCCAAAGAGGAACGCAAAAGGCGAGCGCTGCGTCGAGATTTTGGGGCGGTAGCGGCGCTCAAGGGGGAAGGAACGGGAGGACTCCGAAGGCTCTGAAAGGGCCAAGGGGAGCTCGTGGGAGGGTGTGGGCATCGGCGAAGGAAGGCGCGGCGGCAATGGAGAGGGAGAGCGATTGGTGGCGTGCAGCTGGAGCCAACTCAAGCTAGGGTTTCCTTGTGCACCGGGCGGCAGGGCGTACACGGACGACCGGATCGTCCCAGCGCCGTGATCGGATGGAGCAACGGCTTAATCGAACAGACCTTGCTCCCAGGATCCGCTACCAATTTGGCGTAACCGTGAGGGCCTTTACAGAAAGATCCGGCCGGACGAGGTGTTTATTGTTCATACGCACGGGGGCTCCGGAGGGCTCTCCTCGTGATTCGACCGAACGAGCGGTGTTTTTCGCAAAAAAATGGGTGTGGAGCGCCCTGAGGCCTCCAAATCCAGGCACTTTAATATAGAGTATATGCCACGGAACACTAGCCATGCCTCCGCACCACGCCCTCACTACTACAGAATTATACATTAGAATCGGTTCTTTTTTGACATTAGAATCGGTTCTAGTGGCGATACGATGTCTTTAGATAGTGATGAGGTGGAGCTATCAGAATCGGTTTTGGCCCGATTGTGATAAAGCGTCATCAGAATCGGTTCTTTAATAGAAGTGATTGTGATGACCCCCTCATTAGAATCGGTTCTTTAAGGAAAGTGATTCTGATGACCCCATCATTAGAATCGGTTCTTTAAGGGAAGTGATTCTGATGACCCCCTCATTAGAATCGATTCTTTAAGGGAAGTGATTCTGATGACCCCTCATCGAATCGGTTCTCTTAAAGAACCGATTCGATGAGGTTCATCAAAATCACTTCCTTAAAGAACCGATTCTAATGAGGGGGTCATCAGAATCACTTCTCTTAAAGAACCGATTCTAATGAGGGGGTCATCACAATCACTTTCCTTAAAGAACCGATTCTAATGAGGGGGTCATTACAATCGTTTCCCTTAAAGAACCGATTCTGATGACCCATTAGGGTGTGCCATTTTTGCAAATTCTCTAAAAAAGCACAAATTAAGAAGTATGCACAATATATATCATCACATTCGCAATACAGAACACAGAATGCATATATCACATTCACAGACATATATTATCATAGTCGTTCACAATATACAACATATATTATCATAATCGTTCACAATATACAACACAAACATGCTTAACAATCAGTACATGCACTTCCTCTGAATATATCACATTGACATATATTATTAATATTGTTTACATATGGACTAGTAGGATGCTTCAGGATCTCTAAACCTGTCATCCTCTGATATAACTTCTAACCAGTACCACTGGCATAAGTGGTCTCGTAAATTGTTGAGTGCTTTGCTGTCTAAACTTTTCTGGGGGATATTGATCTTCCACAAAACAGAAATGAGTGTATTAATTTCAGTTTCAAAATTTCTATGTAAAAGGCTAAGTATATTATTATGCACGTACATATACCTTAGGGAAAAGGTGTGAGCCACCGACCACGATGAGCATGTGCTGCATGACATAGAAGCCGCAATGGTCACCGCTGCCCTGTTGATGGCACTGTGAAGAGAGAAAAAGAAATTAACACACGAAGATTAGATATCAAAAAAATTAATCATATATATGCTAGGCACTTGTACTTTGAATCGCTTAAACTCCAGTGTCTTGCCCTTTTTGTCGTCGTGCGGCCCTCCTTCATCGATGTAGTCCGAGAAACCCCTACATACATTGGAGAGCACCATTGAGTCAAAAAAAATAAACGTAGTTAAATTCCTCGTGATGTGTTAGTTTACAGTAATGTGCTTACTTCTGCAAAGGAGGCTTGATCGCGTATGCCATCAGTCTCTTCTCGATCGAGTTAAATGTGTAGAGTGTGTTTTCACTCGGAACGATGACAAGTAGAACCAAATGGTTGCTTATTAAATAAATTGTAGTTCAAGGAAATAAGTTCCCATACGGTTGAAGTGTGTATAAGTAATTGAATCAAAAAGTACTACTTATCTGTGGCGTTCTCCCTGTGGCCCTTTTGTTCGGTCCTCGGGCCTTCATCACCTTACTCGGCCCCTCAACATGTGGAACTTGGCTTGGCCCCTCAGGAGCACCTTCTACTCTGTCTAGTGAGGAGCCGATGCTCTCTAATTGTGACATTTTGAGTTTTCTTATTTGATAAGGTTATATATTTCACATGAAAGAAAGCAATTCGTACCTATTTTGTGAACTTGACAATAAATCATGTAAAGCAAAAGAATCAAAAATTGTGATACCCCAGTAACAATATATCTAAGTCTTACTATATACAATGCTAATAGATAATGCAAGTGAATATAGTGTCATTGCTAAGTTCTAATGATCTTCAAGAAAAGTCTATCTATTGACCAACTAAATAAGTACCAACAATAACTCCTAATCTCTATATAGGTTTGGTCCTAATCCCATTCGAGGATATGTGGTTCGGGCAAATTCCTAAGCCGTTGTACAACTCCAGAGAAAATTTTAGCAGCATCTCCCCGCTGTTCTCTAGATACACGTCTCGACAACTCGTCAAGAGGGGTGTGTACCCGGAGAACACCGTAAGGAGATGATACCGAAATCTACTCTAGAGTTGTACAACAGCTCAGGAACTTACCCGAACCACATATCCTCGAACTGTCCAAAAATGTGGACAATTCGAGACTGCTCGCTTATAAATATGCCATTCCAGCATATTTATAAATAAGTACTCTCGAACGGGAGACGTAGGTTACGCAACTTAAACTCTAACCTATGCTCAGATAAAAAAACAAAAGCCCATTCCATAAGACAAGTGAATTTAGCACTAACTGATGGTTACTTATACCAACAAGTTTCAGATTTCACAACATCAACAACAGAGCAATTGAGCATTAATGTACCAGTGCAATGGCAATAATACTTGCAAGACAATGGGAACAATAGGCTGGAAAAACACTAGAACCCAATCACACATATGAATATATCATCAGTACATATATAAGTACGTTTGCTGGTAGAAATACTTGCAAGACAATGTCAGTGAGCACCAGGCGGACTCCCCCCTCTAGCAAATTGGCGCTGTCAAGCTTTGGCAAACTGCTGCAATAATAAAACGTAGGTTACGCATTTTGAACTCTAACGTAGATCATATTACAGTAACAATAATAACATGTAGGTAAAAATTAATTATTGTATTTGCAGTAAATGATGAATGCATGCATTGTGAAATTTGAACTCAGAAATGTTTGCAAAATAATCACAAGCAAGTAGATGTAAAGTGAACATGATAATTGAAGCATTCTCGAACATATGTCCTGTAGACATGCTAGGCTGCTAGCATTAAGAATGATGCACTACAAAAGCAGCTGCCATGATAGTAAAAATCTCAGACATTGTTCATATAGCTATAAATGTACAGTCCAAACCTATCAGAAAAGCAATCAGGGACAAGCTATAAATTCTCGAACATATATCCATGTCAAAGATTAAAGGGACAAGCCATTTTTACATGCAAAGACGAAAAGAGTAAACAAGGTAGTAATGTGCAGCTCAGAGTACAGAATAATCAAAATTGGCATTTGAGCTACAAATCACTGAGATGCATCTCAGTTTAAATTTAGTACTAAACAAAGTAGTATGGCATGAGACAATCATCTGCTCACCTTATTGTCAAGGAGCAAAGCAATCTGCAAAGCACTAGCTAGGTCTTCAAACTTCATGTAAATGGTATATGCTATGTCAAGTGCCAACATATCATCAGGAGCAGGCAGGTGTCTGCAGGTTCTACATTCAGATACAACAAAGCATTTCATCACCAGCAGTCAGCAGATATACAATATTAGATTTTTACAAACTCATCCATACAGGCATCTATCCCATGCTTGAAATTCAAAGAATAAACAAACCAAGTCAGCACTGCTATAGTTAGTAAAAACACAGAAAACAAGAATTCATTACACTTTAAAGCACACGAAATATACAAATGGACAACACAATCACCAACACCACATAAACACAACCATCTAGCCTTTCATAAATCTCATTTCACGAAATAAACAGCCCATGCAAGCATCATAAATCTCATTTCACAAAATAATCAGCCCATGCAAGCATCTCTATCTATTTATCTAAGGCACACTGCAGAGGTACTTACTAGTTACTATTCAACCTCTTCTGCTCAGCCACCGGTTACACCCTAGATGCAGGGATCCAAAAGTGAAAATATCCAATACATATAATCACTCTACGTTTTTGCGGCACCCAGCTTCACAAACGGATCCATTCATGCAAAGCATTCACACCTGATCCTTACATGCAACACAATGATTTGTTTTTCACACATTTAGTCTTTGCATAACTAGAAGTCTAAAACCCTAGTATTCGAAACACAAACAGATCCAATATTGAACCACTCGATAAAGTACGTCCACCAAAGCTCCCACAATTTTCACAGGGAAAACGTATGTACAAAATTATCATAGGGAAAATCCTAGATGAGCGCACAAGTCTTCAACCCTAGCAATAAAACCTGTAAAATTCGTCCCAATTCTCTACAAAATCGGAGATCTAAAACACAGTTGGACAATCAACAAGCACAAATCTACCAATATGGTTAAGGGATCCGCAAAGTCTGTAACATGGAGGCGACAAACAGCACAATACGGCTGGTCATTTGTGGCAAGGAGAGTTAAGGGCGTGAGAGAGCCACCTCCTAGTCGGCGTGTCCACGCCGGATTCGACGGTGGCGTTGCAGAAGTATGCCAACGGAGGAGGGCGTCTCGGCAGAGCTCGCTCGGCCAGAAGAGATCGTCTCCAGCAGCGGCGAGCGGGCGGAGGCCGCGGTCCGGTCGCCTCCTGCCGTCCTGCGAGCCCTAGGCACAGTGCGGAGGGAGGCTAGAGAAACAGAGAGCCAAGGGGAATTTGGTTCGCGTCGGCTCCTTGCGGGAATAAATTGGGTCGCGGAGTATTAGTATCGGTTTATTTTAAGCAACCGACTCTGATGTCCGATCATCAATATCTCATCCGTATCGCTTCAAATAAAAAACCGACACTGATGTTATATCGTATCGCGTCACATAAAAAACCGACACTGATCGTATCGCTTTTTAAAATAAAACCGACACAGATATATATCAATATCAGTATCACTTTTTTAAAGAAAACCGACACGGATGTACTAGTTATTAGTATTACTTTTTCAAATAAAACCGACACAGATGTGGTACTTATTAGTATCGCTTTTTTGAAGAAAACCGACACGGATGTGCTAGTTATCAGTATCGCTTTTTTGAAGAAAACCAACACGGATGTACTAGTTATCAGTATCACTTTTTTAAGTAAAACCGACACGGATGTGCTAGTTATTAGTATCGCTTTTTTTGAACAAAACCGACACGGATGTACTAGTTATCAGTATCACTTTTTTAAATAAAACCGACACTGATGTAGTTCATTGCACTATTCCTTTCCAGACATTTGCATGTTCTGAATTTTCAGCATTTCATCAAAGAGAAAATACCATAACTTTTTCATACATTGTTGAAATTATTAGAAATTTTGCGAAACATATTTCAAGATCTTGCAAAACTTTTCATAAAATAATTTTTGGAAGCGACCTCATTCAAGAAATATGCCAAAATTCATTTTAGTAGACATGATTTCTGCGTAAAAGCGTAGAAAAGTCAAAACTTTTCAAATTAATCTGGAATTGTCGAAAATTTCCAGAAATGAACTTTTGATTATTTACATGCTTTCCCAACAATAATTTCATCAAATGGAATTTTCTTTCACAACATATGGCACAAAGTCAGGCACTACAAAAATTAAATAGATGTGTGCTTGTCAAATAAAGAGTGCGAAATCTGAAAGCACGTACACAATTCCAGTGCAACCTAAACTTTATTGACGACATATCGAAATTACCTAGTGCAAAATTGAAGGTGTTTAAAGAATTGCTCATATTTTGAAGAAAACCGCAAAAGAGGGTAAAAAGAGGGGAATCTCCTCAAGATAGGGTTTCAAATTTACCCTCTTAATACCCACCCATGATTACTTCAAATTTTCTCACCTAAGTATTGCTTCCAACCACACAATATGAGCTATTTTCTCGGGTGGCGGTGGAGAAATCTCCTCCGGAGCAACAACGAGAAGAATTGATCTAGTGGTATATATAACCCAGTGATAGCGCATCGAGAATCGGTTCTTTTAGCGATAGTGATGTGCTTGACCATCACTATCGGTTCTTTTTATAGAAGCGATAGTGATAAGTATGTGTCGAATCGGTTCTTTTCGAAGCGATAGTGATGTCTTGCGATCAAAGAACCGATAGTGATGACCACGTGCGCATCAAAATCGGTTCTCAACTAAAATGATAGTGATGTCGTGGTCATCACTATCGGTTTTATAGAGCGATAGTGATGACCGCGTCATATCGAATCGGTTCTCTCTTAAAAGTGATAGTGATGTCTTGCGGTCATCGTTATCGATTCTTTTCATAAAGTGATAGTGATGATCGCGTCACATCACTATCACTTTTTAGAACCGATAGTGATGACCGTGCACATCACTATCACTTTTAATGAAGAACCGATTCGATATCGCGATCTTCATCACAATCACTTATAATCTCGAAACGAATCTTGATTATTACTAACACCCTCCGAAGTTATTTATCACAATCGTTTTTCGAAAAACTTAGGCAAAATGCGAGATAAAGCGATAGTAATGTGCCGTTCGGCCTTCTGAACATGAGGGCACTATAAGAAAAAAACTACTTCGGCTCCTTGGACCATTTCATACCAGAGAGTTTTGCCTTCGAGAAGTGGCCTAACAAGCGAGCTGATAAACCTGTACTGCGCAAGTGAACAGCCTGACTCCACGTCTCTCACAAACTTGCTGGCCTCGTCCGCATACCATTCGAATCTTTTTACATTGGAGCTGCTCAACTCATCATTCTTCTGGCTAACGGAAGATGATACGAACGATTTTACAGCATGAAAAGCCCGCCAAGCGAAAGAGGAGCCTGCTGTTACCCCTTGCTCGCTGCTCTCTTCGTCTTCCAGCACCAGCCGCTTGCTTCTGTCCAGCAGATCGCCGCACTCCTCGTAGGCACGCTTGAACATCTTCCTGCAACCCAGCAACGAGGGGTCAATGATTGGCACCTTGTTGGTTACCTCGAGCGTGAACCCCAGGCTGAAGCGTGCCATCTCCAGCCTCTCGATATAATGAGCTCTGGACGCCTTCTCCTCGTGTTTGCTGAGCATGAAGGAGACGGATCTGCTCACGGTCTCCTGAGCAACAGCCGAACCCACCATCTCCGCCATTAGGAAAACAACGACTCCTAAGCTGCGGAGAGTCTGGAGACAGAGAACAAGATCTGAGTGAGGTTAGCCGGTAGCTAGTATTAGCGAGCTCACCACATATAGCACGTGGTATCTATGTATCTCGCTCACCTTGCCTTAGCGTGCTAGCTACCACCTGATGCAAGATGGTGAAATGAACTGGACAAGTATGTATAGATCAAGATCGGACAGTATGGATGAAAATGGTGAAACGAAATTATATGAATCAGTACAACGAGACTGAGGGCATCTAGAGGACAAGGACTAAGCACTAGTTATATATGATTTGTATGTGCAGATGTAGTGCTTCTGTGTGAGTCACAACCATGAAAAAAGAGAAGAATAGAGGCGGGTAATTAGCGAGGAAATAGCGGGGGATATCCTCAAGAAACACGTCTTAATTTGCAACTAACTAAAATCGATAGAGAGGTACCAGAATGAATTTTCCAGGATGCTACTCGATCCAATCCATGGGAACTTACCGATCGACTGATCCCCACCGAGTTTGGATACTCCACGCCGCACTAGTTGCTCATATACTGGACAGGAGAGCAGAGTTAATAGGATTTACAGAAGTGATAGGGTCGCGATGACGGTGAGGATGAAGCAAAGAGGAAAGTGGCAGGCGACTTGGCGGCGCCACACGGATATGGAATAGAGGAAGAAAATAAAGGGATAGTATTTATTACCAACCTGCTGCAAGGTGACCGCCATGCAAGTCATCTTCACTGCGGTCAACTGCAAGGACAGACAGCCGGGCATCCGATGGGAAAAAATCTTACACAAATCAGGCCCAATATTCACGCTTCCTTCACAACTTCACATCCGTCTGGTCGAGAGGAGTGGAGATGACTGACATTTTCCGTCTGGTCTAGAGGTTTTGGTTCCGGTTCTCAGTCTTTCCTCCCTTGATGTTTTACCTGCAAATTTAGGATAATTTGAACGAATATGGTTGAGATCACCACACTCATAGTATCTTTGAGGGCCACCACCAACTCTCTTCCTCATTCTCACATTCTGTAAACCTTTATTAAAGCGAGAAGAGAGTAGTGTCAAATCTTCTTCAGAAAATTCTTCAATTTGTTCATATGTTAAAGATGACAAGGAGGACAAAGCAAAGCTATAAGAAGAATTAGCATTTGACATGTTAGGGTTAGAGATCAAAGCAATTGATTTAAAATTACCCTTTCTAGCAAAAACATCTAATTCATGAGTCTTCAACTTAGAATAAAGAACATCTAATGTGAGTGTGCTCATGGTAGTAGATTCTTGTATAGATGTTACTTTCATCTCCCACACCGACATGTCCAAAGCACTAAGCATTTATCTAGCATTAGCAGAATCCAAAAAACTAACACCAACAGCATGCAAATTACTAAGAATTTTATTAAAGCGTGTAAAAAAGTCATCTATAGACTCACCAGATTTCATCTCGAAACGCATATATTCCTTTTTGTAAATATCTTGGCGAACCTCTTTGACAGTGTTTGATCCTTCATGATAATCACAAAGAGATTTCCATACCTCATATGCGGATCGAAGATGAACCACTCGATCGAAGTCGCTGCGTCCCAAGCCCTGGATGATCAAGTTGTGCGCCTTGCTATTTGCTTCAACATGTGCGCGATTGGCGTCGTTGACGTTGTCGTTCTCGAGCACATCATATGGTTTTTAGACCTTCTCCCAAATTGCAAAGCTCTGAGCTTGAATGTATGCCTCCATCTTGGTCTTCCAAAACTGAAAAACAACACCATCGAAAATATAAGGTTTTGTCGAATATCTATCCATTGTTATGATTTCTAATCACCGGTTAAGATTAATTAGAAAAACCTTGCTCTGATACCACTTGTAGGATCGAAATATACTAAACTAGCAATCAGAGGGGGGGGTGAATGATTGCGCGGAAACTAAAATAAAATTTTTATGATTTTTTAAACACCCCAAACAAACTCAGATCGCTTAATTTGTATTCAGCAGAACCCTTATTGCGCCGGACCAAATTTTTACTTGTACGTCGGACCAAACTTTGCGCCAGACCAAATTTTCACATGTATGACGGACCAAACTTCACTTTGGACTGCATGTATGACGGACCAAACTTCGCTTCAGACTACATGTATGACAGACCAAATCAATTCACGCCAGACCAAACAAGACAGATTGATATATATTCACTAAAACTAATATTCCCGAAGATCCAACCGTTAGATTGATATAAAATTTTAACTGTTGAAACTAGATTCAATTACGAAGCTAACACAAAAAGAATTAACTCAATCGGACATATAGATCTAGAGTTATATCCTTTGCAATACGGCTGAAACAAAAACCGATCTAACAGCGACGGACCAAACTCAAACAATGAGATTAACTGAAGATCCCACCGTTGGATTAATGTGAAATTTTAACTGAAGAAACTATATTCAATTATGAATCTAATCCAACAAGAATCAACTCGATCGAACCTACAGATCTTAAGATATTACCTTTGCAAGATGACTGAAATAAATAATGATGGGGATTGATTTTCAAAAACAAACTCCACGACGGACCAAAACTTTAGGCGATCGATCAACTATGCTCTTGATTTGTTTTCCTTACGTGGTCTTCCAGATGCCGCACCAGGAGCAAACAAAATCCCCGTAATGCACAGCTGCCAAGAGCAAAACGAAAATCGCCGGATCTTTGGAGATGCAGGAAGGATTTTTATTTTTGATATGGTTCTGATGCTCAAACAAAAGAGTACAATTCCTAAAACACAGCGCTTAGAATAAACAGGAGACATCTCCCCTATTTATATTGAGCAAACATAAAGAGATTGAATGCAACTCCACTTCCAACATGGAAAGAGTTTGTATACATCTCAACCTGGCCTAACATGATCAAAAACAACTCTTGCACGCATGTACAGCCCACATGCTGTAAATACGTGACTAACCAGCCTCCATGTGCATGTTCTCTAGCCCGAACGTTCCGCATGACATTCTTGACCACCAAGACCTCGATTCCTCTCTGAATCTAGTCCCGAACCTCAGTTCCTCCATAAACCTAGTTCCGGTCCCGTCATCGATCACGTTCGTCCTCGAGCAACACATGCAAATGAATAAACAAGAAAACAAATCCGAGCACAAGTTCACGATTTGACTCAAAATCAATCCATGCAACCACTCACACGAGCGCGTTGCATCAAGTAAAACCATCATCATGCTATCACCAGCATATGCACAAGCACCACACATGCCATAATCACAACCACTTTGCAATGACAATTTCATTACTCAACCAATTTTTCAACACATGATTTCACATATAAAAATTTTATAAAAACATTAATAATACATCAGGACCATCCACAAAAACTTTCAAAATTTTCTAACATGGTTTGTATCATTTTTCATTTGGTCGAAGTTTGCTAGTAAAGCTTTTATCAGGACAGTAGTACTGTCCGAATTTTAAAAAATTCATGAAGCTTGATCATCATCTGAAAATTTTATGGAAACATTAGTCATGCATCATAACTATGAATTTTTTTAATTTTTTTATAATTTGGTTTGTTTCATTTTTCATTCGGTTCAACATTGCCGGTCAGCGTTTTATCAGGACAGTAGCAATATTTGAATTTTTAAAAATTTCTCAGATTTTATAATCATATGAAATTTTTATAGGAACATCACTGTGTGTCAGGAACCTCCACAAAAATTTTTAAAATTTTTCAACATCATTTGAGCTATTTTTCACTAGGTGCAATCTCGACGAGATCTCGGCAAAATCGGCCGAGATCTCAGCCCTACCAGTTAAAAAAATTTCGGGTTTTAATTTTTGTTTTTGTGGTTTGTCCGGAATTTGTCCAAAATTTCTAAATCTCGCCGAGATATTATTTTTCTGGCCACGTCTGAAATTTTGAGCGAAAACGAGATTTCAATCCTTGCTTGGTAGCATGAGCGATCCGTTTAGAGAAGGAGGAATTCTTTACCTCCTGCTCCATCTCTTCTTCTTTCAGGATTCGTTTGCGATGGGTAGACGTGCCGGCCGCCGGCCGGGCTCGTTTGCGACGGGGAGACGCGCGCTGCATGCATGCAGCCGGCGACGAGGGAAATTACATTCTCAAGCACAAAACTGTGGCCAAGTTTGCGTACTGCTACAGTATGACAATCCGTCAAGGAATGCGAGGATGGCAGGCATCGATCTGGAGGGAGAGCTGCTCAGTTGGAAGGGGTGCTATAGTGCGATCATTACTTCAAGTTGACATAAGCTTATCAAAAATAAAAATGGATACACACGTGCACGTTAACTGAGACAGTGTATTCCTTCACTCTACAGTTCGTGGAGTCTTCAATTAATTTGTTAGCATGTGTAAAGAAAGCACAAGTATGTGAGTGTGGTGTTTGTCCTGCTTATATATCTAAAAAAAAGAATACAGCACTCATCCCGATGCGCTTCCGATGGTGTAGACAGGAGGGGCAAATGCAACCTGCTGCAGCAGATCAGCTTTTCGATCTGTGAGTTATGAGGACTTTAAACAGAGGCAAAGGAGAAACATGGGAAGATTTAACATATATAGGAGTTTATATGGAGGTGCTACCGTATTGGCATTACGGGGCAGACAAAATGAAGAGTGAGATCGATGGGAGTAAAACAAGTGCTCCGTGCTCGAGTTTTTTATTTTAATGAAAATAGTGAAGCACAATGCATACAGTTAGAGAACATATTCCAAACACCGGACAAGACATCTGTTCGATCACGTGTAAACTGGCGCCACAAGATATCAAGCACATTATATGTGTGAACCATAACCGCAACGAAGTGGTCAAGGCTAGGAAAGGCCTTTTTTAATCTAAACAAACGCCATCTCAGCCTAGCATGCATAAAACTGCCTGTACCTCTACTCTTGAGTCTTACCGCCTTCTTTTTGCTACTCTCCGGGTCTTGGAGCGCCAACACATCCAATTGTTCAAGGCTAGGAAAGGCTCGGGCTGTCGGATAAAACAGTCGACTGCCTTTTCTGGTACAATCTCCTCCAGTTCGCGCAGGCTGCCTTTTATAGGTACCTCCCGTCCACTTATTTCCTCAAACACAAATCTATCCCCCATTCCTTCGAACAAGGAATGAGGTAGGAAAACAGCTCCCAGCACCAGAGGTGCCCAGTTCCTCGCAACGGCTCCGTCAGGCGAGCTAATTTGCAAGTTGTGCTCATCAAACGCTGGAACGTAGCAAAGAAATACCATGAGATTAACTTGTTCTGGCAATCTGTATGATATCTCGTATGAAGAGATGTTGTTGGCGCGAGGATTCGGGTGAAAGTCTCTGGGTCTGAGGCAGTTCCTCCATTTGAAACCTCGACTCGCTAGAGCTGAATTGAGAACGTCTTGTGCAGGCAGCTGAGCCAGTTCTCCCATTACAAATTGGGCCGGAGACTTGAACGGAGGTCCCAGTGACTGCAGGCATTCACTGGCAATCCGAACCATGTCCGTGCTTTCCGAGAGCCGTAGCACCAACCTGAGGGAAAAACTTCTCTCTGGCATCTTGAGATCTATGCTATAGAAGTATAGCCATGCCTCCGCACCACGCCCTTCCAAACATGCGGGCACCATACCAAAAAAACTTGCTCGGCTCCCTTGGACCATTTCATACCGGAGAGTTTTGCCTTCGAGAAGTGGCCTGACGAGAGGGCTGATAAACCTGTAGTGCGCAAGCGAACAGCCTGACTCCACGTCTCTCACAAACTTGCTGGCCTCGTCCGCGTACCATTCGAATCTTTTGACATTGGAGCCGCTCAACTCATCATTCTTTTGGCTAACCGAAGATGATACGAACGATTTCACAGCATGAAAAGCCCGCCCACTACTACGGAAAGGGCATTTAGTACCGGTTCAAAAGAGCCTTTAGTACCGGTTTTTGAACCGATCAGAGCTATCCGGGATGATGCTCAAAAGCATCGATCCGGTTCCTCCCGATCTTGATAAGTATCGATGCGGTTCGAAGTCACACGCGTGGCGTGCTGAGGAACCCCGAGGACCACATCGATGCGGTTGGTGTCTCCAGCCGTCTTGATGAACCCTCATCGATGCCGTTGGTTTCTCCAACCGATGCGATATTTTATATATATATAGGTCTATTTCTCCGATAGCTATTATATATGTGTGTGTGTTAAATCACAACTAATTAAAAGCATAGATAATCAATCATGCACTTTGCACGATAATTAAATCACTTGAACATTCATTAACAAATTTAATTACATCTAATGTATTAAAATATGTACACATATTTGTTCTTCCGCTCATCGTCTAATGTATCAATATATATGTACACAACTTTAATTACAACTTGAGTATTTTTTCATACATTCATCCGGGATCTTTTACGCGCATTGCTCTTGCTAGCCGTAGATGTCGACCCGACAGTTCACTAGTCCTTATTGAAGGGCACAACCTGTTAAACATTGGTTAAGTGAAACTTCGCCTTTTGGATTCTGACCTCATAAATAAATAAAGCCGACGAGTTGTTCTTGGATTGCTCTCACTCGTGCGGCGAGAGTTCGAACCTTGTTCCGCCAAATGTTGAGGCACCTATCGTTAAGTCATTAACTAATCAATACTTGAACTTGTACAAGATATAAAGAGTACCTATACATCATTAAAGCTAGTAATTATATTTACTCACCCCCTTGTTGCCTTTTAGCAGCGGTCGGCGGCTCGGTTTGGGTGTGCATAAACTTCGCATACATAGTAGCCGCATAAATTGTTACCCGTGGTGAGTCAAGATCTGCGGTGGAAAAAAGTTGAAAGCGTGAAATGGATGCAAGGAAATTAAGTTAACTAACTAAAAAGCTAGCATTATGATATCACGTACCACGAGAGCAATTGTAATGTCAAATTTCTCCTTGAATCATACGTTTTAGCACGGAACCGTGTGAATGCACTACACATGTGATTCTGAATTGTACATGATTAGAATTTGTTTCAAATTGAAGGAAATAGAGCTAATCACGATAATAAAAGGAACAAGAATTAATACCGTTGAGCATGTCGATAAAGTTTTGATACTTTTCAACTGGTCTCCTTTGCGAGTCCATAATTGTGATCGAGCTACGATCTAGCTCGATCATAAGAAGAATCGATGAAAACTATACATAGATGTGTCAACATAGATAACTAATTAGTTCTAACATCGTGTTATGAAAAAGGAGTAGAATGAGGTGGTGCGAAAACACGTACTCAAATGAGTAGGCTAGATATATCTTTGACTTATATCTTTGACCCATTAAGCGCATTGAATCGTTAGTCTCTGTTTCGCAGGTGGTCTCTAACGGTTGTCTCGTTGATAACTCTTGGGTCCATGAAGCCTATGTAAAATCTGATCCTTGGCATCTTTGTATCTCCATGCTACATAAGAAATTAGTTAGGCTTGCAAGTTAGTATAGTACAAGGAAGTGCACGATAGTTTTTGTAAATAATTAAGACACTTACGAGTCCGACAACCCATCAAGCTCACGTTGAGGCGTCTGTTTGGTATAGATCATACATGTAGTCGATCGACAACAAATTGACCTTCACCGAAAAAAATCTTGTTGCTTAAACTTGACGAACATCTCTAGACCATGCTTGGTTGCGTCCAAGTACCATTCATGAAATTGCGCATCTTTGTCGTTAGTTGGGCGACTCCTCATGCGACCAATGACCCACCCATTTTAAATAACCATTTTACTTGGGCAACCTCAATCTTTTCCGTGCCTAATATTTGATTTGCGATAAGGCCGGTTTCTTGAAGAATTTTTGCATCTCCTTACTCTTCCCTCGGTGACATCTTCTTCTTGGGGCATTCCTTACTCAATGTCTTTCGTAGTTTGATTTGCGAGGCATTTCCTTTTATCCTTCAAATTTTAATAGTCATTAAGCCTTTATAAAATTCTTACATGCGAGTTGAACCTTTTTCTCTGGTGACTTGGGTTTAAGAAATTTAGTTACCTCTCCTTTTACCACCTTCTTGATCTCCTCATCGTTCATATCATCTGCCGCCGGAAGTTCAATGACTTCTTGGATTGGGTGGAGGACCCGTCTTCTTAGGAGCTCTTGGCGGCTGGCTTCATTCCTTGGTGGCGCCTTCTTGGGAGGAGCGGGGTTCTTGTGGCGCTTATGTCTTGCGGGAGGTGGTGTAGGAGTCGGCGCCTTCTTGGGAGGAGACAGGCTTCTTCGGGGCTTATATGTGCGAGGAGATGGTGTAGGAGATGGGCTTCTTGTCGGGCTTATATCTTGCGGAGGTGGTGTAGGAGTCGGCGAGGTTCTTGGGAGGAGGCGGGTTTCTTCTCGGGCTTCTTCAGCGGAGAGGACAAGTCCATGTTATCTCGAAAAATTATGTACCGTTTCACGCCCGAGGATGAAATTGTGTCTTGCCTCTCCTAACCGTAGTCCGTCACCTCCGAAATTTGAGGTCAAGGTCCTCGTACCACAGGCGAACCTCCTCCACCGAGACCTTGGAGTATCCTAACGGTATCTGTTGGCCATGGATAAGTTGCCCGGCTCTAATGGGTGAGCCATACCATCGGCCGCCTTGAAGGTAAGTTCAGCTTGGATATGCAGCTCACAAGGTGTCCATTGCTGATGTAAATCTCTGGGATACTTGTCCAAGTCGCTTGCATGACCACCGAGGAAGCCTTGCCTTTGCCGGAGGAACTAATGATGTCTGGATTACTTGGAGGTTCTTGGCCGTCTCATATTGTTGGCTCAAGGCTAAATGCACCTCTCTTGGATCTCTTCTTGCATTCTCTCATTTGTTTGATTCAGGCGTTCTTCAAGCGCACTAAGGCATTGTGTCTGTCGAGCCTTGCTCCTCGCCCGACTCCTATAGGTCTCGGCGTCTGGCCAAACCAACCTTCCACGGGACAACGCCGAGCGCCTCGTGTCGTCCGAGGTGCTCTGGATTTTGCAAGGCCCTTGTTAGCTCATCGTTCTCCTGTTTGGCACAAAGCTACTGGAAGTCTCCTCGATGGGTGTACAAGCCTTACAGCCACATCTCTTAGCACCTCCCCAAACCACGACATTGCCGTTATCATCAAAGGCGCCGCCGTGAGCATAGAACCAATGCTTTGCTCTGTCGGGCCAATCCGCTGCTTGGTGCGATACCCTTCGCTAGCGAGTCTGTTCCCTCTTCTCCCATTTTGGTATTGCATGGCGGTAACCACGGGGCGAGTCGGTGGTGATAATTCTTCTTCGTGCATTCAACTTATTCTTCTCCTCAAACTTTGACCTTCGTCCAAAGTCTTGTAGTTCATAAACGCATCCAGGTGATCTTGCAACTTTGGGTGCTTGTTGAAGTCGAGCGTTCGATTCTTCTTGATATACTCGTGTTCGACTTCTTTTATAAGTGCGGAATCGACCGCCATCTTCTTGAGAGTGTAACTCTTCACCTTCTCTTGGTCCCTTGGGGAAGGTGAATGTCTCCTTCACATCGTTCCAAAGCATGTTCTTCGTATCTTGAGGACTGATCCCATTTTGCTATGCTAATTGCCACGTGGTCCCTAACGTGGGCGCCGCATCTTGAATTAGGCAGCCAAGCGCCCGAGGGTGCAAGAGGTCGGCCGTCCTCGGCGACCGGTGATAACATGTCTTGCCTTCTTCTTCTTGCTTGGACCTCGTGGCGTGATTGCTGCTGGTTGACCGATCTGAAAGCATGGTACAATCATGAGCGAATCGGGATGTTGGCTTAGCATGGTAGTGGCACCGACAATCATGAGCGTGGTGATTGTTACCTCGCCCGCCTCATCGTGCTCTGCGGCCTCATCGTGCTCTACAACATCATTGGCCTCGATGGCGGTGCAAGCTCACGTCTCATGATCATCACATCCATAATCAAACTTCTCATAAATTCTTCAAATCGTCCATAAATGGTTTCTTAGGCTAGAAGAAGCGAAAATTAACGAAAATAGATCACATTTCATGTAAAGTGATGGTACTACTCTAAAGCGGCGTGGAAGGCGGTGGGGAAGAGGCGGTAGAGGATGGTAGGTGGCGAAGATGTTCCTAATGTAAATCGGCCAAATACTATATGATGGTAATTTTGCTAGAGTTGAGAGGAAATCAAGTGATCGATGTTGTGACCTCATGCTACAAACATGTGCACATGTAACTTTAAAATGATACTTATACATTAGAAAAATTCATATGATACATATACATCTCGAAATGAAAACATAATATGAAAAAATTCATATATTCTTAAGAATATATTTCTGAATAAAAAATAATGAATCATTCTTATTCCACACTAAAATGATTTAAAAAAATAAGCCCTGCAAGTTCAAGAAGCATGGGTGTCACGAGGCGTCAAATCGGTGCAGAAGCGAAGCCATGAGAGACATGCTAAGCTTGAAATGGACTTGGGACTTGGTTCTTTCTTTGTCTTCTTCGCGTACCCTTTGTCCATAGGCTTCCTCCCTCCTCTTCTTCATTGATCATGGAGTCTTGCGTGTCCAACTTTTCCAATGAAAAATTTTATGTTCTATCATAGAAGGGAGAACATGAAATTTTTCATTGGAAAATTGACACCTTGATACTCCATGATCAATGAAAAGAGGCGGGAGGAAGCCTATGAAACATTAAATTAAATATCATACAATTGTAAGTCTCGGTACAGATCAAATTCATTATATACGAGAGTTACAAAAGAAAATTGGGACAAGTTTAAGATCTTTAAACTTGTAGATTTTCTCTTTGTAATTCTCATTTATATATAATGAATCTGAACAGAATAATTCACATGATACATATTCATTTGACATGATACATATACATTTCAAACTTCACATATACATAGAAATCTCACATACATAGAAATCTCACATATACATAGAAACTGATCAATAGAAATAGAAATTTCAAAATTCACCAGAAATTAGAATAATTCACATGATACATATTCATTTGACATGATACATATACATTTCAAACTTCACATATACATAGAAATCTCACACATACATAGAAATCTCACATATACATATATATTTCAAACTTCACATATACATATAAATCTCACACATACATAAGTATTTGAAGATTTGCCTAATAATGACAAGTAAAAGGGACATCACAACTAGCATAGTGCTCAAGTTGTCAATTTTGTATTGTTCTCGGATAACGGGTTGCCTTAAAGACCGTCCTCGTCGATGGGGACAAAGATCATTGACCAATTTGTGACAACATTACTTTAGTGAAAATGAAACAACTTTTCAGCACTTGACAACTTAGAATAATTCACATGATACATATTCATTTGACATGGTACATATACATTTCAAACTTCACATATACATAGAAATCTCACACATACATAGAAATCTCACATATACATAGAACACGATCAATAAAAATAGAAATTTCAAAATTCACGAGAAATTAGAATAATTCACATGATACATATTCATTTCACATGATACATATACATTTCAAACTTCACATATACATAGAAATCTCACACATACATAGAAATCTCACATATACATATATATTTCAAACTTCACATATACATATAAATCTCACACATACATAAGTATTTGAAGATTTGCCTAATAATGACAAGTAAAAGGGACATCACAACTAGCATAGTGCTCAAGTTGTCAATTTTGTATTGTTCTCAGATAACGGGTTGCCTTAAAGACCGTCCTCGTCAGTAGGGACAAAGATCATTGACCAATTTGTGACAACATTACTTTAGTGAAAATGAAACAACTTTTCCAGCACTTGACAACTTAGAATAATTCACATGATACATATTCATTTGACATGATACATATACATTTCAAACTTCACATATACATAGAAATCTCACATACATAGAAATCTCACATATACATAGAAACTGATCAATAAAAATAGAAATTTCAAAATTCACCAGAAATTAGAATAATTCACATGATACATATTCATTTCACATGATACATATATATTTCAAACTTCACATATACATAGAAATCTCACGCATACATAGAAATCTCACAATGTCATTTAAGCCTTTGAGCAGAGACATGGTCTAATGTCACGATATACAAGCTCATGAATAAGTATTTGAAGATTTGCCTAATATATATATATGCAAACAATACTGCTGACACAAGGAAATGATTCTAGCTGACAGGAAATATAAAGCAAACACAGGGTGAGCCTATCCAGAATGCAAAAGGAGCATACAACTTACTAGAACTTACTTCCAGAACTCACTTTGATTATTATGCATGAGCAGTAAAGATTCATAAGACAAATATATATATCAGAATCACTAGACACAATTGATCTAACAACTAAATGTCAAAATCTTTGGAAAATTGTTGTTGTCACAAATGGTCTCAATCTGTTAATCTTCATCGAACAATAATCCCACTCTTGCAAGGTCCCCAACCACGACATCTCAAACGCACGCAACGCAACCAAAACCAATCACTCGGGCACCAATGAGGAGGCACAAACCCTAGGGTTGGCGAGGGCGGAGAACAATGGCCCGGAGGCAAGGCTTGGGCGAGGGCAGCGGCGGGTGGGAGTCGTCGGAGGGCGGAGGGCGGCCTTGCAGTGGGGTCGTGGAGGCGTCCGGTCGTCGGAGGTCTTTGCAAGCAGCGGGAGGAGGAGATTGGGGAACAATGGCGGAGTAGAAAAATTGGGGATGAGGAGGCGGCGGGATGGGTTTATAGAAGCACCATCGGTCGGTTGGATACACCAACGATACTGATGTGAGACATCGATCGGTTGAATACACCAACCGGGATGATGGGTCGGCCTTTCGGGAGGAGAGCCCTAGGCACTATCGGTCCGGTTGAAAACACCAGCAGGGGTGATGTTAAAATCTCAAAACAATTTAGCGCCCATACTAATCGACAAGAAATCTTCCTCCCCTTGGCTGGCGCGTGGCGCTTGAGTTCGAGGCTCTCCGATCGGCCAGTGAGGTCTCGGGTTCGAGCCCTTCGTGCCCCCTAGCTCTTCTTTTTTTCCTTTTCTTTTATTTACTCTTGTTTCATGAAATAATTTTTAAAATGCTTTTACCACTTTAGATTCATTTAGTCTTTATTTTAAGATTTCTTTTTTGAATCAGTCCGGTTGGTTTATCCAGCAGGAGTGATATCTCCATCGATCCGGTTGGATACTCCAGCTTGATCTTGATCAAATCGACCTCGGCCTTGAGGAGAGCCCTAGGCACTATCGGTCCGGTTGAAAACACCAACCGGGATGATGTCAAAACACTCAAAATAATTTAGCGCCCATACAAATCGACAAAAATCTTCCTCCCCTTGGCTGGCGTGGCGCTTGAGTTCGAGGCTCTCCGATCGGCCAGTGAGGTCTCGGGTTCGAGCCCAGCTCGTGCCCCTAGCTCTTCTTTTATTTCTTTTTCTTTTATTTGTTGTTTAACTCTTGTTTCATGAAATAATTTTTAAAAATGCTTTTACCACTTTAGATTCATTTAGTCTTTTTTAAGATTTCTTTTTTGAATCTCTGTTTAACTATTGTTTCATTAAATAATTTTTAAAAATGCTTTTACCACTTTAGATTCATTTAGCCTTTTTGTAAGATTTCTTTTTTAAATGTCTTGTTTAACTATTATTTCATTAAATAATTTTTAAAAATGCTTTTACTATTTTAGATTCAATTAGCCTTTTTTTAGATTTCTTTTTTGAATCTCTTGTTTAAAATCTTGTTTCATTAAATAATTTTAAATATGTCTTGTTTAAAGTTATTCTTTACAATATTTTTTCCAACCATGTAATATAAATTAACATTATAGAAAATTGTAAGAAATAAAGTAATATTTGCACTCTTATAATTCCATTGCAAATTGTCACCTTGTTATATTAGTCTGAGAGGACTTTAAACAATATTGTTAGTGAAATATTAGTACAATTTGAGCAGAAAATCTGGAAAACCACTAGAGGAATGAGAAACTAGTATGTTAGTAGTCTATTACACCAAAAGCAATCCTTATTTGCTAACATACTTTGCTTTTACA
Organism: Guadua angustifolia; assembly: GCA_036346375.1. NCBI lineage: Eukaryota > Viridiplantae > Streptophyta > Magnoliopsida > Poales > Poaceae > Guadua > Guadua angustifolia. The sequence goes on along the minus strand of JAYEVE010000632.1, from coordinate 28,026 downwards.
AGTGATCCTTCATTATGATCGCGGCGTCGTGGGGAGATTCCTCTGTATCATTCAAGACACTAATGTCTCGTCCCAAGTGAAAGGAATGCTCGTCGGTCGATTATACTCTTCTTCGTCCGTGGCGCCCTCAACTCAAACAATCCTTCTTTTACTGGAAGAACCACGTGGCGCCTTGGTGATCGCTCTTGCTAGTCTTCTCATACGCTTTTTGGTTTCTTGTCCATGTCCATCACATAGAATACTGTGTCACATCATTAGCGAAACACGAATGGTTCGTCCCTATAGGCCACTTGCTTGAGGTCAGGTTGTCATCACGTGCTTATCGATATCCACGGTACATTAGTTTGACCCATTGGCACGAAAGCAGAGGGACTTTTAATGGCCTGTACTCAGCTCCCAGATCTCCTCTATGAAACCATAGTAGGTGTCCATCTTTCCATTTTGTCCAAGGCATCTATCTGACGCCCTTTGTTTTGGTTGGTGCTCTTGTTATCTGGGTTGTCGTGTAAAATGTGTACCCATTTATCTCATACCCTTGAAATGATATGATTGTTGTGGGCGGTCCTCGAGCCAAGAGTTTCAATTGTTCATCGTCATGCCTTGCCCAACAATTGCTTTTGTAACCAAGCTAGAAATGATCCATTTGCTCTCTGCGATCCACTTATCGACTTCTCTGGGTATTGGTAGCGTAGACTCATCTCGTGATCATAGATATCTGAACCCTCTGATTGCTTGTTTCAATACCGTGAAATGTGCTTGTTTAAATGCAAGTAGATCATCGCTATAGGATTCTTTTCTCCCTAAAGTCCCTTTTCCCGTAGCCTCCCCTCATGGCGTGATCTGAGGGCGCCAATCGGTTCAGATCATCCATGTAACTAACACAAAACTCGATCACCTCCTCTGTCTTTGACACCTGCATAATGCAGACTATACAGGAGAGACCGATTCTGAACATACTTCTTTAGGATACCCATGTACCTCTCGAAGGGAACATGTTGTGGAGGAACACAGGTCAGAGAATTTCTATCTCTTTAACAATGTGGACCATGAGATGGACCATAATATCAAAGAAGGATGGAGGAAGATCATCTCAAGGCTAACGGACTATTGACCATGTCATCATGCGAGACTAGATAACTTATTATTTCGATGACCTTCTGCGACACCGCGTTGAAGAACGAACACGACTTTATGATTGTCCCTCGTACCCAATCTGGCGAATACCTCGCATACCCATTTGGGAACAAGCTGTGTCATCAACACATGACAATCATGGGATTTTATGTATGCGATTTTATTCTCTTTCATGTTTATGAGTCTCCTTATGTTAGGAGTATCCACAAGGGACCTTCACCTTTGTTTAAGAACTTAATCATGTTTTTTCTCTTCCTTGCTCAAAGTGTAGCTCATGGGGTGGAGGTAATGTTGTCCTTTCTCTCTCTTTTCGGATGTAGGTCGTTCACGAGTCCCAATATTTGTAGGTCCTTTCGTGCAGAAGTGTATCTTTTGACTTCTGTACATATCTCTGAAACCTAGCGAGTTCACGCAGACATTCTTCGTGATATGCATGAAGTCCATGAGTGGCGGACCTCTAAGTCTTTCGATGAAGTAAGTCCCAAAATATTGACTTCTTCTTCCAAATGGCCTTCGTGTGACCTTGTTCGGTAGGACGGGTTTGCTACGGGACCTTTTCCAAATACTACTTTGAGATCCTTTACCAAAAAAATACAAGCGTCCCATTTGCGATGCATGGGCTTCTTACGTTTCTCTTCATCCCATCAAAATTCTCACCCTTCCTCCGTAACTTGGGTCCTTCATATGGAGGAACCTCACGTGGCCCATGTACACAACCTTTCGAGAGTTTTTAGGTACTTGCTGTCCGTATCCTCTAAGCGATGAATCACGGGCTTTATATCCTTTGATAGATAGGCCCGATAGATTACCAAGTGCAGGCGATCGTTGATGGTTCTGAATAGCAATGCGTAAAGTGAAGTGCTCTCTTTGTACTCATCCCATACCGTACACCATCGTTCCACAGTGTTAACAGATCTTCAACCAGCGGTTTGAGGTACACATCAATGTCGTTTCCAGGTTGCTTGGGCCTTGGATAAGCAATGGCATCATAATGTACTTCCGCTTCATACCTACCAAGGAGGAAGGTTGTAGATACATAGAGTTCACGGGCCAAGTCTTTGTGGCTCTTTGCTCATATCGCCGAGCAGGTTCATCCCATCCGTACTCAACCCAAACCTTATGTTCCTTGCATCCTCGGCAAAGTCCGGGTATGTTCTATCGACTTTCCTCCTTTAGAACCATCGACAACGTGCCTTAGCCTTCCGTCGTCCTTACGGTCTTCCTTGTGCCAGCGCATCATCCGGGCATGCGCTTTGTTATAAATAAGCGCTTCAGCAGGGATTCGGAAATACCACACCACCTTAGCGGAGGTCTCTTCTTCTTCGCTTGCCCTCTACCTCACAGGGTCATCACGCTGGTCTTATACATGCAAGTTTTGCACACCGGACAAGCTTCAGAATCCTCATACTCATTGCGATAAAGGATACAATCATTACGGCATGCATGTATCTTCTGCCTCCAACCCCAAAGGCGGACAACTTGTTTGGCATCGTCGTAGTTTAGGCGGTGTGTTCCCCTCTGGAAGTAACTTCTTTATGAGGCATAACAACTTCGTCGAATCCTTATCGGACAATCCATTGGTCGCCTTCCATTGCATCGAGTTCTAGTGTGGTACGCAACTTTTTATGGCCACATCGACGGTTTGGGTACAACAGGTGTTCCGTGGTCCTCCATAGTATTGGAACTTTTCGTAATGTCTTTCATCGATGTATTCTCCTCTCCATCATGACATCTGGTCTAGGTCATCATCACCACACTCCCCAATGTATCTTGAAAGAACCATGTTGACCAGCGTCCAGGGATATTGTTGTCCGCCTCTTCTTCTTCACCGTCTTCTGTATAATCTCTTCTTCACCGTGCTTGGTCCAGCGGTATAGTTTGACATGAAACCTCTTGTGAGCAAATGAAAGTGAAGGTGGCTGGATTTTGGCCACTCCTTCTCATTCTTCGCATCTATGCATGGACAGCATATGTAGCTGACGTCGTGTGTGCATCGGCCATACGAAAAAATCTTGCAAACCTGCAAGAACTCCGGGAAGCGTCGATCCATGTACATCCATCGCCGGTCCATCTACATTATGTTACATCAAGATAAGCATTACCTCATTTTCGGATAATGAATTGTTGAACCAAAACCTAAATATTAGCTAGATCCACACCTTCAATCCGAGCTAAATAATAATCCAAGCAAAATATAAACCCACACAACAAGTTTTTGCAACCTACAAAAAGAATTGGTCGTCAGTGCGGATTCAAAATTCGAACAAAATTCACGATGACTTTGTTTGCAAATTCTGTTGAAATTGTAACACCTAAAATTTCTAAATTATTATTCAATCATTTATTTTTATTTTTTCTAAATCTCTAGCACTTAATTAATGATGTTTTCAAAAATAATTTCTTGATGGAAATTAAAACCAAAATTATACTAGAAGTAATTTTCTAAGTTTAAAATATTCCAAAGTATTTTTGAAAACTTTTCTCAAATATTGAACTTATTTTATATTTTCTATAAAGCCATTCATATTTACGATATTATTTTAATTACAAAATGAATTTAAATTTCTTCTTTTCCACATAACCATTGCCATTTGAAGATCCCAAACTCCATGATTTCCATGCACCATTCTCCCCAGCCGACTACGTGCAACCAAACCTCATTCTTCATCGACCGATGGAACTAAAACCTAAATTTAAGCTAGATCCACACATTAAAAAGCGAGCTACATTATAATCCAAGCAAATTCTAAGCTTACACAACAAGTTTTTGTATCCTATTTGAAAAGATCAAGCTAGATCTCTACATTCATATTAATCTTTCATCAATCATGGGAAAAGATCAAATTTTTTTATAATTCAAGCAAAAAAGAGGCTCCATTTAACACCAAATGATGTGAGGAATGATGTTACTAACCTTAGTTACCTTGGTTGCGAGTAAAATGACCAAAATTTTGAAATTTGGGCAGCACCTCCTCTACATTCATAATCTTTGATCAATCATGGGAAAAGATCAAATTTTCTTCATAATTTAGGCAAAAAAGAGGCTCCATTTAACACCAAATGAAGTGAGGAATGATATTACTAACCTTAGCTACCTTGGTTGTGAGTAAAATGACCAAAATTTTGAAATTTTGGGCAGCACCTCCCTCCTTCAAGCTCTTGGCGAGCTCCTTTGTTCTTTTCGCGCCTTTGGAATGATCTGGGTCAGCGCAGAGCGGGAGGAGGAAGAAGTTTAAATTGAGAATCGATGCGGTTGAAGACACCAGCCGTGCTGATGAAATCACATCGATGCGGTTAGTGTGACGAACCGGTACTATTAGTGGAGTGCTAAATAGTATCGGTTCGTGAAACCAACCGTCGATGTTATCTCATCGATGCGGTTCGTGTCTTCAACCGTACTACGGCTCCCCGCGCTGTAGCCGTTGAACCGGGACTGATCTAAATATCAGTCGGTTAAATCTAACCGTACTTGATGGGCGGTAGGAAAGGTCGGTTCTGTAGTAGTGGCCAAGCGAGAGAGGAGCTTGCTGTTACCCCTTGCTCGCTGCTCTCTTCGTCTTCCAGCACCCGCCGCTTGCTTCTGTCCAGCAGCTCGCCGCACTCCTCGTAGGCACGCTTGAACATCTTCCTGCGAGCCAGCAACGAGGGGTGAATGATTGGCACCGTGTTGGTTACCTCGAGCGTGGACCCCAGGCCCAAGTGTGCCATCTCCAGCCTCTCGATGTAATGAGCTCTGGACGCCTTCTCCTCGTGTCTGCTGAGCATGAAGGAGACGGATCTGCTCACGGTCTCCTGAGCAAGAGCTGAACCCACCATCTCCACCATCAGGAAAACAACACGACTCCTCGACGCGTAAAAGAGCTCGCCCGCCTAACCTGCGGAGAGTCTGGAAACAGAGAACAAGATCTGAGTGAGGTTAGTTGCTAGCCGGTAGCCAGTATTAGCGAGCTCACCATATATAGCACGATCTCGCTCACCTTGCCTTAGCATGCTAGCTACCACCTGATGTAAGATAGTGGAATGAATTGGACATGTGTGTATGGATCAAGATCAGACAGTACGGATGAAGATAGTGAAACGAAATTATGTGAATCAGTACATCGAGACTGAGGGCATCTAGAGGGCGAGGACTAATTAGCACTAGTTGTACGTGCAGATGGAGTGCTTCTGTGTGAGTCACGAGCATGAAAAAAGAGGAGAAGAATAGAGGCAGGAAATTAGCGAGGAAATAGCGGAGGATATCCTCAAGAAACACGTGTTAATTTGCAACTAAAACCGATCGAGAGGTACAAGAATGAATTTTACCGATCGACTGATCCCCACCGAGTTTGGATACTCCACGACGCACTAGTTGCTCATAGACTGGACAGGAGAGCAGAGTTATTAGGATGGTCAGGCAGAAGCAAACAGGAAATTGGCTGGGCGACTTGACTGGGTGTCAACGTGTGTGCAGTATTTCCTACTCATACAACTAGTGCTGGTCGTGGTCATGTGACGCACATTCTTAGGGGCTAAGTTTCTTTATTTATATATTTATATTTATATATATATATATATATATATATATATATATATATATATATATATATATATATATATATATATATGACACTATCCTATCCTATACAAGATTTTTAGTGCATACATGCACCGTGTACACCAACTAACAAAGTCATGAAAAAATCTGAAAAAATTGTAGATGTACTTCATAGATTACTCTACCTATGTATGAAGTTTCAAGATCAAATTCATTATATATTGAGAGTTAGAAAAAGAAAAAATTCTCATAAGTTTAAACTATTTAAACTTGTCAGAATTTTCTCTTTTTATACTCTTGATATATAATGAATTTGAACCTAATTTATACATAGGTAGAGTGATCTATGAAGTACATCTACAATTTTTTTCAGATTTTTTCATGACTTTCGTTAGTTGGTGTGCACGGTGTGTGCACAAAAAACCTTGTGTGCACAGGATACGTTGCCATATATATATATATATATATATATATATATAGAGAGAGAGAGAGAGAGAGAGAGAGAGAAAATTGTTTATTTGCCTTTTTGAAAGTTGGCGGTTCCCACAATGCCATCGAAAATGCTCTTCCTGCATTGCCATCCGATCTCAAATTGCCTTCCCATTTTGCCATCGCGTCCAGTTGGTACATAAACCCCCGTTTGCTAACACGAAAAGACCAAGTTGCCCCGTGTGCTAACTTGGACGGCGAAATGAATTCAAAACATTTAAAAGACTAGAAATATTTTATTTAAGTTCTAAATAATCCAAGGAACCACTCCAAAAAAATTCATAAAATTTTGAATTTATTTAGTGCTTCTGAAAAATTAAAATTTAGATTCTTTCATTAAGACAGAATCGCTAAAAGATTTTTTCAGAAAATCACAGAGCTTCTCATGCTCTCAAATTTTTACAGAAATGTTAGTACTCTCTTAAGATCATCTCCAAAAAGTTTCATAAAATTCTAAGCACATTTGATAGATTTAAATGAGGATGAAGATGGGTAATTCTTTCATTAAGACAGAATCGCTAAAAGATTTTTCCAGAAAATCACAGAGCTGCTCATGCTCTCAAATTTTTACAAAAATGTTAGTACTCTCTTAAGATCATCTCCAAAAAATTTCATAAAATTCTAAGCACATTTGATAGATTTAAATAGGGCAGCATACTCAAAAGGAGGGCAATTTGGTCTTTTCGCGTGCCAACTAACGGTGGCTTCACATAGGGCTGGGCAAATAAACCGGTAACCGAACACCGAAACCAAAAAAACCGAAACCGAAACCGACTTATTCGGTTGTTGATTCGGTTTTCTGTCTGAAATAACTTAGAATTATTTTCGGTTTATTAGGTTTAAGCCTCGGTTAACAAAATAACCTGACTAACATCTCATGTGATTTGTATTCTCAGTAGTAACACTAACCCTAGCTCTCGAGTCTCGGCTGGACGGCTGGTAATTCCCCATTTCCCCTCACTCCCTCCCTCACACGGCTGATCACAAGCCTTGCTTTATTTGGGATCAGTTGGATTTCTGGGACTGGGAGAGTATTCTCGTTCAACGAGAAAAAGGAACAAGCTTTTGTTCCCCTGCATGTATCAAGAGCCCATTAGGTTTTCTGGTTGTAATGCTATCTGCTATCTAACTGCAAATGATATGACTACTGTTATGTAATGTTCTTGTACTGTTTATTGCCCGTGATCACACAGTTTCGTGAGTTTGTGAACTAGGCTAAAAATTTTTGGTGTGATGTGCATATTTTTCTTTTCTGTCAGACAATTTATTCTTTGTGGTGATTCATGACAATCAAACTTTGGTTAATTCGGTTAAAACCGAAACCGAAACCGAATTATCGGTTAACCGAAATGTCGGTTACCTAAATTTCAAACATATTCGGTTTAGTTTTGAAATAACCGAATTGTCTAAAAACCGAAACCGAAACCAATTTTTTTCGTTTAACGAAACGCCAGAGCCTAACTTCACGATCAACTTGGCGGCAATGGCAAAATGGGAAGGCAATTTGAGATCGGATGGCATCTGAGGGAAGAACATTTTCGCGATGGCATTGTAGGGGAAGCCAACTTTTAGTGGCAAATAAACAATTTTCTCATATATATATATATATATATATATATATATATATATATATATATATATGATCTTTATATGGAAATGAAAGAATCCGGATCGAGTAATTAATGAAAAGCTTGACCCAGGCTTTGGACCAAGTCATATAGCTAGGCAATTGCAAGGGAGAATGGGACAGCCGATGCTGATGCAACCTATGCTCTCACCGTCATATCCCATCGTTAGACAAATTAATCAGGCCTTTGAACGAGTGGAGTGGTGTGGGGCGTAGCTGATATCTTGAAAAAGAATATCGATATGATGAGAGAGTAAACATCAAGTAAATTGCAAGGAAGAATGGGACTGCCGGTACTGATGCAACCTACGCGAATCTCACATGGTAAGTACGCGAGCTTAGTCCGGATGTCCTCACTGTCCTCTGATCGTAAGACATTAATCAGGTCTTTCAACGAGTGGAGTGGTAAGGACGTAGCTGATCTCTTGAAAAATATGAGCTTGATGATAATATAAAGAGACTTTTTACCGTCTTTAGGAGGCACCAAGCTATGTATTAAGCTAGCATCAAAATGAAGTAGCAAGAGGTACAAGAAAAGAATAATTTGGTGGTATCTCCTGGCACCACTCAACGATGGTAAAACTCTAGTATGGGTTTCACATCCCGGTGCTGGTGCAAAATTAACCTAGATAATGTAAAAGTTTTCGTCATGAACATTCTGGCCACACGCTAAAAGTGCGTGAAACATGCGGCAAAAAAAAAAGGTCATGATTTGTGGGTAAATTGTATACCTCTGCAGTGTAAATCTAATCGATTAAATTCAGCACCAGCATGGTCATGGGAGTCTTGGTGAACTGATGCGAGTTAGATGTTTTATTATTTTTAAAAGGGCTTGGTTTCATTTGTTTTGCAACTGTTACTTTATGTCAAAGGGCCAACATTGATGGATTTCAGGATTTGGATTATTCATCGATCACTCACGTCATGAAGGACTGTGAGTATTATTTATGCTTTACTTATTTGTTATCAATCAAACTTGCTCTTATAAATTCCGTTTGCAAACAACTTGATTTACAAATTCAAATTCGCTTTATGCAAATTAACTGTACTAGCCTCCTTTGACTTGGCCTGCATTTATGCATTTGCAAATACCACCTTAAATCTTGCGGAGTACGAAAGTACTCACCCTTGCTTAATTTGTTGTTTTAGGTGGATAAGCTAGCTAAGCTTCGAAGATTTATTTCGTCGCAAGTTGTGGGATCCTTATTGCCGTGATCTTTCTAGGGATTTAGGCCTCGTCGATTGCCCTCTGAGGATGGATGGGCACACTACAAGGTTTTCCTTCTTTTGTTTGCTATATACTTTGAGTTGTAAGACTTATGTGTTTATTAGTTTTCGCTTAATTAATATATTGTATGGTTGTGATTCCAAATGTTGTAATGTGTGTACTAGCTCTTGATCCGGGGACTAATCTTTGTATGCACATGAGATCTCTCATTTTGGCGTTCTATGCTAAAATGTGGTTAGATTACACTATATGTCTTGGTAATAGAAATTACAACATACTTGACCTCGATATAATAACAGAAATTACTATATGTACAACATGAAATTACTACACCTACAACATGAAATTACTATATCTACAACATATTCTCGTATAGATCACCATTTGGTAGTAAAGTCTATAAAAAAATCTTTGTACAAGTTCTAAAAAAATCCATAGGTAGGGGATGTGAGCTTTTATAGTCCTATAAAATTTGAATACCAAATCCACTCCCATTTTAATGATATAAAATGATAAATTTACTATTCATCATTGATTAGCACTTGTCAATTTTATATCTTTCAAATACCACTGAGTTTGGTATTCAAATTTTGCAATAATGTGAAGTTCATATCCTCTATGTAGGGTAATTTTAGAACTTATACATATAGTATTTTAGTTATTTAGCGGTAAAAATCTGTGAAAACTATAAGTAAACTTTTAAAATTTTCTCAAAAATTATCATATTTAGGGATATGAGCTTCTATAGGTATGTAAATTTGAGTACCAAACTTAGTGGCATTTGAAAGATATGAAAAAAATAATTTTTTTTATCAGGACATAGCACTTTCAAATTTTTGGAACTTTTGAACCTTGGTAATTATATAAAAGTTTTATAAAACATTAATGATACATCAAGACCATCCACAAAAATTTTTAAAATTTTCTAACGTGGTTTGAACTATTTTTCATTTGGTTGAATTTTGCTGATAAGGCTTTTATTAGGAAAATAGCATTGTCTAAATTTTCAAAATTTCATGAAGCTTGAACATCACGTGAAAATTTTATGAGAAAATTAGTAATGCATAATAACCATACACAAAAAATTTCAAAATTTTCTAACTTGGTTCGTTTTATTTTTCATTCGGTTCAAACTTATCAGCCAGCATTTTTTAGGACAGTATCAGTTTTTAAATTTTTAAAAATATCTCAGACTTGATAATCATCTGAAATTTTAAAGAGGACATAAATGATATGTCAGGAACCTCCACAAAAAATTTCTAAATGTTTTGACATCGTTTGAGCTAATTTTTGCTCGGTGTAAATTTACCGAAATCTCGACAAATCTCACTGAGATTTTGGGAATTTCGGTTTTCTTAGTGCAAAAAAAAGGGGATTTGAATTTTTGTTTTTGTATTTCGTTCAGAATTTGTTTGAAATTCTGATATCTCGATAAAATTTTACATTTCAGTCACCTTCATGATATCATCCGAAAATGATATTTCGATCTTTGAGCACACCTACCTGGAAGTTGGAACCAGGGGCGGATCCAAGCCTGGGGCAAGTAGGGCCCGGGCCCTAGGCTTGGCCCATAGAACAGTGCAAAATACTGTTCAATTTGTATTTGGCTTTGAGGCGCACTGATCCAGCTTTTGTGAACGCTTAGAGCATTCTTTGTGAGCACAGGAAGGTTAGACAAAGGCCACACGCGCTCTCTGCGAGCCGTAGTGCTCCACACACCCGTCCGGCGATCCGCCGCCCTGCCCCACGCGATCGCCACTCGGCGCTCCCAACACACACCCGCCGGTGCTCGGTTGCTCATGGCTTTTGCCTACTCCATGAGCTCGCCCACCCCCCTTCTTTGCCACCCTCGCTTTCGTCTGCTTCCGCACCTCTGACCGCTTCGGTCCGTTGCTTGCGGATCGCCCGGCACCAGCGTTCCGCAGATCCAAATGAGTAGCCGATCGGCCGACACGCGTGCACGGTCGCGCCGTTAACCCCCTCCGTCAAGCACTACCCGCAGCCATCGCCCCCCCCGCGCATGCTGCTCTTTTGCTCCGTGTGGTCCTCGGCGATCATGACTTCGTATTTATCTTTGCTCACACAAGACGATCGGTTGCCGTTCGGCCCATGACTCCCTGCGGCCGCCCGGCAAAGCGGCAATGCCGTCGACCACCGCCCGCCTCTGCGCCCATGTTCCGCCGTCTCCGTCTGGTATTGTTTTGTATTGCCACACCCTTTCTGTTCCTGTAAGCAGTCCCAAACCCATACAGTATTCAATAATTTGTTTTGGCTTACTGGATCAGCAAACCCAATGGAGAGCGATGTCGCCGATGTGGTATAGTGGCTAGACCGCTAGACATCAGAACTTCATGGAATAAATGCGATAGACAGGAGTGACAAGACGACTTGAGAGTCTTTCTCATCTACGTGTCAGTACTCAGTACATGTATGGAACTAAGCAAGTCTTCGTCTATGGAAGGGAGCTGCTGGAGTTGGTCCAGGAAGTGATTGCCGTGGCTCCAGGGAAACCTGGCGACGTTCGAGAGGACGTGGAGCTAGGAAACACGAGAGAGGAGAGGAAAAACAAGAAGGATAAATGGAGAAAAATTTTAGAGATTATTTTACTGTTGTTTTTTAATATAAAGTGATTGTTGTATGTGTTCTACGTTTCTAATTTGAGAAATAAATTAGTGAGTATAGATTTCGATCTACTAATTCATATTTTCAATTTTAAGTACCGTTGCTTTCTAGTTTTGTTATTTAATTTAGGGCCTGTTTGGCAGAGCTCCAGATCCATGATTCTCCAGTTCCAGCTCCTGATTCTCTATAGAATCGATTCTCTGGTGGAAGTGATTCCTGTTTAAGAAATAGTTATGAACTTGGTGAAGAAGTTCATAACTAGGACGTTGTGAATCAGGTGGAGAGCAGGTTTTTTAGCTCTCAGACTGTAAGTCAAAAAACATGAATCACTTCCTTGGATTCCTATGTGAAGCTGGTTGATTTTTTTTGTTTGGTAGAGCTCCTCAGTTTCTCATGGGAAAGCTGAAGTTGAGAGCTCTACTAAACGCGCCCTTAGTTTTCTTTAATGGTCTTAAATCAATTATCTTAGATTAATTTTTTAAATTTAATTATTATTTTGTTAATTTCCTAAATTAATAAAAATAAAAAAATAGATTTAAATGTTAGTTTGCATCAATTCACCTTCTCTTAATGTGCCTCTATCCTTCAAATTTGACCAAGTAAAACATAGGATTTTCTTTGGAATAATTTCCATGCCATGCCTGTCTGCTTGATGCTTCATAATTGTTGCTTTCTGTTTCTAGGATTGGCTTGGCGTACTATCACTACTTCTCTGGAGAGGCCGCAATAGCATTAGCTGTAATGGCTGTGTTTTCTTCTTTTTGATATCAACCAAACAAGTAATGAAATAAAGGTCAAACCTAACCGAGAGTATCAGATCGAGAATTTCCAGTCAAATAAAGTGCCACGGATGTAAGTAACGCTAAAGGAGAAGTAAATGGAATAACATACAAGAGTATGGGATTTTGTGATTTTCACTTCAATTTTAAAAGCTCATGGTCAATAATTAAACATGCATAATAACTTAAAAATAAAAACTACACATACAAAGAGCGATGCTGTACATTGGATTTTGATGTATAGTACTAGTAGGATGCCGTGCGTTGTAACGGAGTATTAAAAGAGGGAAATACATATCATCAAATGTGATCCTAAATTGCAGAATTTATTGTTGTCTTGTTTTGCGTGTTTCGCGTGTAGACGACGCATCGGTTGAGCGAGAGGAGCATCCAGCGAAGGTAGCAGCAGCGGGAGAGGTTGAAGGCAAGTCTCCTTGACCATATTGAACCCAAGTTTATGAAATGTTATTTTGTTTTAAATTAATGCATGCTTGATATTTACATACCGTACTTTAATTACATTTTGATGCTTAGTTATATTCCGATTTTGTTATGCCACATTGATATTTATCTAGCCAACCATTGACACCCTAGGAAAATTAAGTACTGTAATTAATGATAATTAATTTTGATGGGACGATAGAAAATGCTTAACCATGCTTAATCACGTCGGTACCTTACCATTATGGAAATGCTTTCATATTTGATTCAAAATGAATTGTGAAAATATGGCAATGGGTGTTGCCGGTATTAATTTGAAATTAAAAGTGAAAAATGATTTAGGCCAGGCGGATTGGTTGAATGGCGGTGCGGGATGCACAAAATTTTGGAATGTGATTGTCCCCTAGTCAATTAAGGACCGATCGTGTGTTTACCATGGGCCATGCTATACAAGACAACCACATGTCTATAATGGATACGACACGGCTAAGTAATTTGCATGTATCGTTATTTGACTTCGCCAAATGGTCATGCGGGTTGTCGGGACGACACTTGCAAGCGCAAGAGGGCTTCAGTCTTTGGGCGATTTAACCCTAACAATGAGTGAAACCTTAGCGGGTGAAGTCGGTAGCGGTATTATGCATTGGAAAGGCCTTGTCATGATCTCCTGCCGACACACCAAAGGAAGTATGTTCTTGGCCTAGCACAAAGGGTTGATCATGTCGTGTGGGTAAAGTGTACCAACTCTGCGAGTCTTAAAACTACTTGAGTAGCCGTGTACTTACGGATAAGGGCAAGCGTGAACGCTTTCACATAGTAGATTTTCGGTTTTGGTTTTAAATGGAAAATGATGGATTTGGTTTAAAATGAAAAATGTGGTTGGGAATCCGTGGCTAATTGGAGCTTCCTGGATATTAGTTTGACGGTTGGAACCAACCAGGTAGTGGGAACCTGGAAAATTGTTATACTTCAAAGTAAATAAATTATGATATTTACATTTTGTTAAATGCTGTTTTATGAAATTATTACTTGTATTTAAATTTCAATTTCGCTTTGATGCAAATGAACCCTATGTGCTTCCTTTGTTCAAGCCATGCATTTAGTTACTTGCATTAAGTTTCCGAGACTTGCGAGTATGTTGCATACTCACCCCCGCTTTTCATTGCGGGGCTGCTTATTCCATAAAGTAGATGATGAAGGCAGAGCTAGCTATCCAAGAGCGTGCATCCCAACGTTTGACATTTGTGGCGAGGACTTTGATGAGGAGGATGACTCGATCTTCTAGGGAGTGTACCCCAGTCGGTTGCCTGTGGGCACTGATTGGCTCGATTTTGTTCTACATTTCCGCTGTTACTTTCACACTTAAGCCGTAAGGCTCGATACTTGTAATAATGTGATGATGTTTACACTCTTTTACTTTATTACTGTTGTTTACTTTATGATATGTCTGTGTTATCATCATTTGTATGACTATGTGTGCTAGCTGTTCCTAGACTAGCAGTTGAAACACTGAAGGGTCGGATTTGGTAAATCCGGGTCCCCACAGAGCGATGTTGTACATTGGATTTTGATGTAGGATGCCGTGCGTTGTAACAGAGTATTAAAAGAGGGAAATACATATCATCAAATGTGATCCTAAATTGCAGAATTCGGTAAGCTACTAGACCAAGTGCTTATAAAAGTTATCAGTAGCCTAAACTCATGATTTAATTTTTAAAATATATATGCACTTCATTCCGAAATAGCATTCATAACTATTTATAGACCTCTTATTTTACACAAGGTTGAGAAAGGTGAGAGTAATGAATAACTCTACTAGAATCCAAAGGAATAGAATGTATGAACTACAAAGTAGTAGAACTACGATATCCTCTCGATCGATGCTAAAATGCGATGCATGTGGCTTCCTAGTGCGATTGATAGCGACTTGCTTCGATTAGATATTCTTGCAACTCTTCCTCTTGCTGCACCATAACAAAAAAATTCAAATTTAATAGAAAAGCAGCTCAAAACGCAAATTTCCATCTTTGTAGGATAAGCTATTCTACACTTGGGCCATTTAACCGACCGATCGAAGCACGTGCAATCGAACAATCGGTGACAACCCAACTATTAAATGACGAACCAAAAGCTTAAGTTTAACCCAACTAGTAAATGACTAATAAATACTACTTTTAGTTTGTATATGCATCTTTCTTTTTATTTAGTCATAACTTTCAAATGAGGATGATTTTTGTATTCAAATTTTGTACGGTTGTAGAATATCACCTCCCCCACATATGTTTTTTTTTGATAATTTTTGAAAATATGTACATATGATTTTCATAGATTTTATAGTTCAGACAGGATATATTGGGTTTTACTATTTAGAAAATAACATATTACTCAACGTTACATAAGATGTAACGATTTTATAGTTCACACAAAGATATATTGACTTTTACTATCCAAAAATAACATATTACTCATTATTACACAAGATATTACTATATCCCGTGTAAACCATCTTATCTGTAAAATATATGAAAAACTATACATAGGGGAGATGAATTTCTACAATCTTGTAAATTTTAAAAACCAAACTCAGTCGCATTTGAAAGATATGAAATTAACAAAGAGCTAAATAGTGCAAAATCATTATTGAGCTAAATTTGTCTTTTTCATATCTTTCAACTGTTAATGATTTTGGTTTCCAAATTTTATAGGGATGTAGAATCTTACCTCCGCTACGTATGGTAATTTTTTTAAAAAATTTTTAATCAATTTACTAAAGGGCCGACAAATAGAACTAAATTCTTATTCATAATAACCACATGTAAAGTTTTCAAAAATTCACAAAAAAAATTACTATATGTAAAGGAGGTGAGATTCTACAACCTTATAAAATTTGAGGTGCAATTACATTTTACTATAGAATAACAGGTGCAATTACTATCGAATCAGTTACTAGTTAATGCATTGATCAACATAACTAGTTAATGCATATTGTAGTTTGTACATAAATATATTTGTACTTTATTTTAGCCATATCTTTTTTGGTAAATCGAATTTGCAAATAGTTTTCACCAGTAGTTTACTGACGACGAGATGAATAAAATAATATAAGTCTCGTAATTAAACAGTAATTTTGCTAACCAGTAAAAAAACAATTTTATAACATTAAATTACTACATCTACAACTAGAAATTACTACCATACAGTATAATTGGAAAAAAATACTAACATACAATATAATTGAAAAATCCTACACAAATCAGTCATTTAGCAGTAAAATTCTGTAAAAACAATATGAACAAGTTATAAAAAATTCTTAAAAAATTACCGTACGTAAGAGATATGAGCTTCTACAACCCTGTAAAATTTGAAAACCAAACTCGGTCGCATTTAAAAGATACGAAAAGAACAAATTACATTGATTTTTGTTTTCAAATTTTACGAGACATAGAATGTCAACTCCTCTACCTGTGCAATTCCTTTTCCTTCTGAATCCAGTCTGATCTGGCGCCTGTGCAGCCCACGAGTTGAGGAATTCGGTAACAAAAATTAGTCGTCTCTCCACCTTCTCCTCTTGTATTTGCAGCATCTTCCGAACGGTTGTCTTCTCAACTTGAAGGTATGCGCTACCATGTCTGGACTTCCAGAGCATCTGATACGCCGTCGCTCCGGTGTTCTGGCGAAGGCAATCTGTCGCCTTTGGCAGCATGATCTCGTCCAGCTGTTCCAAGGTAATGTTTGTACACAATCCATGCTGTTCTCCCCCATCAATCATCTCTGCCATGAAACCCCCGACGGAAGGCTGAAGGTCTTCTGAAGAAGCATGAGGCGAGAAGAGGAGTCCAAGTTTCAGATACGGAAAGCCTTTATTCTGCAGGGAGCTTGTTTTGCCTTTCATGATTGTCCTCCATCTATTGCACCAACCAGGTAGTGGGATGTAGCCCTGCAAATACACTTCGATAACTGGTTCTAGAGAAATACATGGCAACAATTCTGATGGAACATTTGTGTTGTTACTACCACAGAGCTTGTACTGGTCATGTTGCTTGCAACATAGTGGGTTTGGGCGAAACCACTGAGTAAAAACACCGTGAATATTGTTCCAATGATGTCTACGGCTACGATATACATATGGCACCCAGTCGAAGTCTTGCGTAGGCAGCTGAGTGAGCTTTATCTTAACGGTTTCATTTGTAGACTTGAAGTGAGGTGTATAGAACAACTCCGGGCATTTGATTAATCCCAACTATGTCTGTGCTCTCTGAAAGTTGTAAGGTGAGACCAAGGAGGAAATCGTTCTCTGGTGCATCATCATCTTTGCGGATAAAGAGTGCCCTCTATTCCGTGCTCAGCAGTGTCGAATGGCCGCAGAGAAAACAGATGGTGTTGGTTTCCGCTTGAAAATTTACACACTGTTGTTTTGCCTGCAAGAAGGTGCCTTACAAGGAGGTCTAAGAACATGTATTGCCGCGGGGTGCCACCAAGCTCCAGGAATCTCAAAAAATCACTAGCAGAATCTGCATACCTCCTGAGCTTTGTATAGCAAGGCACATCCATATTTGAAATACGTGCTAGCACACTCTGGAGCAAGTTCTCCATAATGTGAAACCCTAGGTGCAATCAAAGGTGTAAATTTGTCAGTGACAACAAAGGCGTTAATGTCATAGCTAGGATAAGGCCAATCAGAGGTAATGCAAACAGAGATAGAACATCACATTCAAAACTGATTGCTACACTAATTTCATTAACAGTGTCGGTAATACAAGGTCGTAGGCTCATAGATACGTTCACTGTTGGTTTACTTTCATAACAACTCCTCAGTGCTTGTACAGATTATGAAGTACAATTTTAAGTAGCACATAAATAAACTGTGCCGCGATTAAATATTTACAACTAGCCAGTAGTGGAGAAGCATATACACATATTTCTCAAATAGGGTAACACCTATCCCTGATGAAGTTGCACTTTGATTTGACGATTATCGCAGTTCAAACATCATGACAAAAGACAGCCAAGTCCCAAGTATTGCTATCGACTAACACTAGGCTAATAGGAAAATTCAATAATCCCTCAATACACTAACCCAGTCCATCGCGCTCGCCACTAAACACGAGAAACCTGAACACCCCACTTGGTAACTACTTCGCCGTAGAACATCTTAAACCCTACTAAACTCATCTCCCGAAAAACACATGAAAACACCAGTAAATTCAAATTTCATGAGGTCTGGACTAAATAGAAGTTCTTTTGCCCCCACAATCCATCCATGTGCGGATGCGCTTGAACCAGACGAGTGGAAGTAGGAGCGGCGGGTGGAACGGAGGAACCCTAACCTGATCTCGAGGGCGCGGCTGAGGCAGTCGACGGCGTCCACGAAGTCCCCCTCCTCGATGGCCTTGGACCCCTTGTCGAACAGCTCCTGCGCCAGCCCTAGGGTTTTCTCCTCCTCCCCTTCTCCCACCTCCCCGACGGGCGCCTCCTCGCTAGGGTTCGGCGGCGGCTGGTCGTGGTGCTCGTCTTGGGGCGCCTCTACGTTCTCCGAGGAGGAGGCCATGGGCGGCGGCGGCGGCTCTTAGCGCCGGAAGTAGCAAGTGGAGATTTTGGGGTGGACGGAGCGCGAATTCTCGGGGATATGTAGGGGTTCCGCGTCTGTGGTTTGGGTCCATTTGGGCTCGAAAATATTACGTATTAGCTTTATGCCTTTATTCGGCTTTCTCTGCGTCTGGTTTCGGCCCATTTGGACTCTAAATGGCTTTATTGGGCCTTGGGTCTTGGCAGAAAGTTTTGAAAACGCTGGATTTCACTGTAAACAGTGCAATTTTCGTCAGGATTTGGACCGTAAATTGCTAACAGACCAGTTATGTGCCCGTGTGTTGCAACGAAAACTCAATTTGAAAACAAAAAGTTTATTTGCAAAGAGCACTAACAGTGGTAAAGGTGGGTAATTAAGGCCCTGTTTGGAAGAGCTCCAGCTCCCAACTCCAGCTCAGATCTAAAACTCATAGGCTAAAATTAAAAAAATTAAGTTTATATTTTTAGTCTAAAATGTAAACAAGATGATTTATCTAAACACTCTTAATGTACTCACAGCTCCAGCTCCATAAATTTCTGGACCTAGAAATACCCTGCTCCACCAACTCCACAGATTTTGCTGGAGTTGGAGTTGTCCCAAACACCCCCTAAAGAGCAATAGTAAAGGTGGGTAATTAAAAAGCAGTAGCAAAGATGAATAATTTTAATGAAGTGATATGGGAAGAAACTCTTATTTTATATAGTAAAGATTTGTACCGTGCCGTAAGTATGCAGATGAACAGGATTAAAAGTTGTGGCGACTGGCGAGGGCATAAGTGCGGCTCTTTATCGAAGTCAACGCAAATGTCTTGCAACGAGAGCTCAATATGGGAGTGGAGCCAAACAGAACATGTCAATCAGAGAAAGAGCTGAGATTTTCCAAACTCATACATCTCCTTCTCTGTGTACCAGTCAGTAATACATGTATAGATGTAATCGACGAGGATGGAGATGATCCGGCTAGTGACCGAAGCAGTTCGCAAGAACAGGCCAAATGAGCAAGGCAAGAAAATTGCTAATGTGACCATAAGTGAGGGAACTACTTCAGGAGGGTATGGTAATTCTCCTGTTGTTTTTTCAGCACGTCAATCCACTGATTGGTGGGTTGATACGGGTGCAAATGTTCACGTATGTTCTGACATATCTTTATTTTCTTCTTACCAGGCAGCAGGGGCTTCCTCCGTCCTAATGGGGAACGGGTCGCATGCTTTTGTGCATGGTGTTGGCACGGTAGAACTGAAGCTCACTTCAGGAAAGACTGTCCGCTTGAGAAACGTGCAGCATGTGCCAACAATAAATAAGAACCTTGTCAGTGGTTCCCTATTATGTCGAGATGGTTATAAGCTAGTATTTGAGTCTAATAAAGTTGTAATGTCCAAGTTTGGAAACTTTGTTGGAAAAGGTTATGAGAGCGGAGGCTGTTCGCTTAAGTGTACTAGAGTCTTGTTTAAATTTAAATGTTGCTACTCAAGTTAATAATTGTGAACCCAATGTTTGGCATTCTCGTTTATGTCATATTGGTTATGATACCATTGCTCGAATGTCCAGATTTGAAATAATTCCAAAATGTGATATTGTCAAAGGATCAAAGTGCCAATCTTGCGTGCAAGCAAAACAACCTCGAAACCCTTTAAGGGGTTAGAGGAAGAAAGGAATTTGGCACCATTAGATCTCATCCATTCGACTGTGTGAGATGAATGGATTGTTGACAAAAGGAGGCAAAAGATATTTTCTAACTTTTATAGATGATGCAACACGTTATTGTTATGTGTATTTGCTGAAAGCAAAGGATGAAGCTTTAAACTACTTCAAAATTTATAAGGTCGAGGTTGAGAACCAACTAGAAAAGAAAATTAAAAGGTTAAGGTCTGATCGTGGAGGAGAGTATATCTCTCAGGAATTCTCCCAATATTGTGCTGAGCATGGTATAATCCATGAAGTGACACCACCATACTCACCTCAATCTAATGGGGTGGCTGAGAGGAAAAACCGAACACTAACAGACTTGGTGAATGCCATGTTGGAGAGTGCCGGTATGCCTAAGTCATGGTGGGGGGAAGCTATCTTAACAGCAACCTTTGTCCTCAACAGAGTAATTACTAAAAGAAGTGAGATTACTCCATATGAGGGATGGAAGGGGAGAAAACCAAATATCAATTTTCTGCGAACATGGGGGTGTTTGGCAAAAGTCAATATACCATTGCAGAAAAAGAGAAAGCTTGGACCTAAAACAATTGATTGCATTTTTCTTGGTTATGCACATAACAGTACGGCCTATAGATTTTTAGTAGTAAAATCAGATTCCCCTGAGATTATTGCTAACACAATAATGGAATCTAGAGATGCTTCTTTCTTTGAGAATATTTATCCTATGAGAGTAGCAGAATTTAGTGAAAATTCTAAAACTTCTGATCTTCCATCTACTTCTGAATTACCAAATATTGTTGAGCCAGCTTGTGATATCCCTGAGGAGGATAACAATATTGTCACAAATGAGGCTCCTTGCAGAGCAAAAGACAAAGGGTTGAGAAAACCTTTGGTGATGACTTTAATGTATACCTTGTGGATGATGTGCCAAAAACTCTTTCAGAGACTTATGCATCACCGATGCGAGTATTGGAAAGAGGTCATTTGTCAGATGAGATGGATTCCATCATGGCTAATGGAACATGGGAGATCGCTGAACTTCCCTCTGGGTGCAAACCAGTTGGATGTAAGTGGATCTTTAAAAAGAAAATGAGGCTGATGGTATTGTTGACAAGTATAAGGCAAGACTTGTAGCCAAGGGTTATACCCGAAAAGAAGGAGAGGATTATTTTGATACTTATTCTCCTGTTGCGGATTAACCACCATTAGAGTGCTCATTGCATTAGCACTTCCTATGGTCTACACATCCATCAAATGGATGTAAAGACAGCTTTCCTTAATGGAGAGTTGGAGGAAGAAATCTATATGGAGCAACCAGATGGTTATGCGATTACTGGACAAGAAAATAAAGTGTGCAAATTATTAAAATCCTTGTATGGCTTAAAGCAAGCACCTAAACAATGGCACGAAAAGTTTGATAAAACTTTGACATCTCTGGTTTTCTTTGTGAATGAGGCGGATAAATGTGTTTATTATCGCTATGGTGGGGGTCAAGGAGTAATCTTGTGTTTGTATGTTGATGACATACTTATATTTGGGACCAACACTGCTATCATTGACGAGGTCAAGTCTTTCTTATCTAATTGTTTTGATATGAAAGACATGGGTGAGGCAGATGTAATTCTAAATATTAAATTGATCAGAACCGAGAATGGGATTACTTTGAGTCACCCCATTATGCGAAAAATTATTGAGCCGCTTGGCTTTGAGAAGCTACAAAATAGCCCCAACTCCTTATGATGCAAGTGTAAACTTCACAAAAATAATGAATTAGGGAAAGATCAATTAAGATATTCACAAATAATTGGGTCCCTTATGTATTTAGTGGTGCAACGAGACTGACATCTCATTTGTTTGTGAGCAAATTAAGCCGGTTTACATCGAATCCGGAGATGATATTGGGAGGCTCTTGAGAGAGTGTTGCGCTATCTGAGAGGTACAACCTCTTATGGAATTCACTATACTGGATACCCTCCGGTATTAGAAGGGTATAGTGATTCAAATTGGATCTCTGATGCAGATGAGATCAAAGCTACTAGTGGCTATGTGTTTACATTAGCGGTGTCTTAGCTTTCGTGGAGGTCATGTAAGCAGACTATATTGACGTGGTCAACCATGGAAGCTGAGCTTAGAAGCACTAGACACGCCCATTGTTGAGGCCGAATGGCTAAGAGAGCTTCTGCTTGGACTTGCCATTGGTTGAGAAACCAATCCGCGATCCTAATGTCTCGCGATAACCAAACAAAGGTTGATCAAGGTTATGAGTGCTAAGGATAATATGAAGTCCTCCGACATGTGAAACGAGGCTTAAATCCACGTCGAAAATTGAGATGCTCCGGAGTGATAGCTGTCAATTATATACGCACTGAGAAAAATCTGGCAGACCCTTTTACAAAGGGGCTAACAAGAAATGCGATTTCTATTGCGTCGAAGGACATGGGAATGAGGCCCATTTGAGTTACTTCACAATTGTAACCCATCCTTTTGATCGGAGATCCCGTGAATTAGGTAATGGGAAAAACAATTTGTGGTTGTAACAAGAGAGTACACTAAATCTACCCATGTTCTAAGTACTCTCAACTGTATGGAAGGCTGGTTTAAAACCTTAATGTATTCTAGTGTCCTAATGAGAGGAAAAGGTATCAGCCTACAGGATACCTAAAATGAATACACCTACTTGAGCCTAACTGTGAGGTCGCAGTTCACGAGAAAGGGGCATTCTCTAGAAAGCTCATGAGAAGATTAGGAGCATGACCATATAACGCTCCGTTGAGGTGAAGTTCTTTGGCGACCTAGTATCGCTTAAGATTTCGGGTTAAATCTAACCACACAAAGTCTGTGAATTCAAGGCTTAGTCCATTCATTAGTCAGGAGGATGGATCTCGTTATTCTAGGTGAAAGTTCAACCCGTATGGGACTTACACCGAAACACTGATATATTAAACGAAGATTTAGCACAGTGATCAAACTTTTGAGTCTTTGTCTGCTTCGGCATTGGTGGGGGATTGTTAGAAATGTGGCCCAAGTGGCCCATTTATCTCTAATGCCAAAGCTACAAATATTAGTACCATAATGCTAGTTAAAAGAGGAGAGTGCCAATTTAAAAGGGAGAGCTCCCACCATGCCTTGTAATGTGGCATATGGAGGGTGAGGAGCACGGCTAAAGTCACACGCACGCGCGCGCGTATTTCGCGAATTACCGCGTATTTCCGCGTGTTTTTCCCGCGTGACTTGTGACTTGCGACGTCGCGAGTCGCCGTGCCGTGGATTAAATTCCTGGCACGTTTAAACCCTTTTTAATTTTCGGTTTCTCTCAATTATTAATGGGGTCATTTACTGAGAATTGAAACAGCCATGATAATGGCGTCAGTTTCTAATAGAAACTGTCATTTCAATGACCTGCAGTTACTAGCATATAATGGTGCTGTAACGGTCAATTTATTGACCGTTACTGGTGCAAGGCTATAAAGTCTGGAGACGTCCAGACAGATGGAGCTTTTTGTCTCTTGCACTCGCGTTCATCCTCTGTGACCTGTGTTGCGTCTTCGTGCTGCGCTCGTTCTTCACCGACCTTCCTCTCGGCGTGCACCGCGAGGCAAGGAGAGCGGGATCTCCGAACCGTTGCCGCTGCGAGAACTTGCACGGGGGCGGCAATAAGGTTTCTGGGCAGCGCAACTGCGCGACCGCTCGAGCTCTGCATCTTGCTTTTGGACGATCCACGACGTCGACTACTTCCTCTACGGCCGGTCGCTACTGCGCTGCTTCTTTTCCTTCCACAAGCCCTACGTAAGAATTGTTTTTCCTTTGTTCGTCGCGTGCGCGACGATGCTCGATCTAATTTTCAGAAATATGTGGTGTTGTCTAGCCTGCTGTATTTAATCATGTTGGAAATTAGCTTAATATTCAAATCTGCAATTAAAATAATACCTAGATTTCCAACAGATTCACCACGCGCCGGCGCTGAGCCCCCCGGTGCAACTGATTTGAGAGGCTCGATGATCTTGGTGCTCCGTATCCTCCCGGCCAACTCCGACGACGACCAGATCTCGATCAGGCTTGACATGGCGGCGCCGGCGATGGAGGAAGGTCGTCGTGATGCAAGTTCAGAGGGGATGGCAACGATCTTGGGGTAGCTACTATATTGTTGTTCACTCTGTTTTTTTTAGTTTTGTTATTTATAGTGTGGTCGCCGAGCCGGTCGGCACCGACACGGCTCGGTGGTCAAAAGCAGAGCAGGACACATAATTTGGTCTAGAACTGGTCATTTGGTGGGAAATCTAGAGACATTTCTCTGCTTTTAGGCCACCGAATCCCAGTTTCTGGAGACGCGGCCACGGCTTGTCGCGTTTTCCTTCACATGGCAGTGCCCCTACGGCAGAGGGCTGTTACGGCAGACGATACGTTTCTCTATGTATATGGTATAATCGGTAAATATGGTTTTTCTGAAATATGGTAATTGAAATGTGATATCAAATATATTAAGAGTGCAGCTAGCGCCACAAGACAATCAGAGAAACAAGCCTCAACGGGATAGGAATGGACCGTCCAACTGTTTCGATTGAACCCATCACCGCCATCATTCCTCGGAGCAAGCCGAGTCGATGTCCTACACCACGCATGTATGTTGTGTTGGCGAGGCGTCTTCCTCTATGCCTATGCGTGGGATGGGCGGATGGCGACATCCCATTGTCCACAAGTATAGTAGGTTTCACACTAAGTTCCATACCTAAGTTTCACACTAAGTTTCAGAACTAGGTTTCATATTGTTTCACGATTAAGTTTCACCGTGTTTCAGTAGTATACTTATAAGTTTCATATTTTATACATGTTTCAGTCAAATTTTAAAAAAGTTTTCAACAAATATTCATTCGTGTTTGGTAAGTTTATGCAAATTACATGCATTTTAAGTTTCAAAGAAGTTTCATTCATATTTCGCAAGTTTCAAGAAATTCCATGTATGTTATGGCAAGTTTCAAGAGAACGTTTGAAAAGTTTCATGTTTCGGTAAGTTTCATGTGTTTCTAGAATATTTTAAGTTTCACCAAGTATCAATCCATGAGTTTCAGAGCATGTTTCACATGTTTCAGATTTGAGTTTCAGAGCATGTTTCACATGTTTGAGCATGTTTCACATGTTTCGGTAAGTTTCACGTGTTTCTAGAATATTTCAAGTTTCACCAAGTGTCAATCCATGAGTTTCAGAGTATGTTTCACATGTTTCAGATTTGGAATACCGTTATGTAGTTTTTCTGCTAAGTTTCATACCTAAGTTTCACAGCTAAGTTTCACAACTAGGTTTCATATTGTTTCACAGCTTAAGTTTCACCAGTTTCAGAGTATACTTATAAGTTTCATATTTTATACATGTTTCACAAATTTTAAAAAGTTTTCAACAAATATTCATTCGTGTTTGGTAAGTTTATGCAAATTACATGCGTATTTCAAGTTTCAAAGCAAGTTTCATTCATGTTTCGGCAAGTTTCAGTAAATTCCATGCGTGTTATGGCAAGTTTCAAGAGAACGTTTGAAAAGTTTCATGTTTCGGTAAGTTTCACAAGTTTCTAGAATATGTCAAGTTTCACCAAGTGTCAATCCATGAGTTTCAACAAGTTTCAGAGCATGTTTCACATATTTCAGAGCAGGTTTCAGACCATTAATTGATTTAGGAGTTTCACAACGTTTCATAGATAGATTTCGTGTTGTTTCATAGTTAAGTTTCACCAGGTTTCGTAGTATACTTGTAAGTTTCATAACGTTTCAATTTTGTCAAACATAATTTAACAGATATGTTTTATGTGAAACGTGAAACATAATTATAACTGAGTTCCATGAGTGAGGTTTCACAGCTAAGTTTTACAACAGCTAAGTTTCACAACTAGGTTTCATATTGTTTCACGCTTAAGTTTTACTGTGTTTCAGAGTGTACTTATAAGTTTCATATTTTATACATGTTTCACAAATTTTTAAAAAGTTTTCAACAAATATTCATTCGTGTTTGGTAAGTTTATGCAAATTACATGCGTGTTTGAAGTTTCAATGAGTTTCATTCATGTTTGACAAGTTTCAAGAAATTCCATGCGTGTTATGGCAAGTTTCAAGAGAACATTTGAAAAGTTTCATGTTTCGTAAGTTTCACGTGTTTCTAGAATATTTCAAGTTTCACCAAGTGTCAACCCATGAGTTTCAACAAGTTTCAGAGCATGTTTCACATGTTTCAGATCATTAATTGATTCAGGAGTTTCACAACGTTTCATAGATAGATTTCATATTGTTTCATAGTTAAGTTTCACCGGGTTTCGTAGTATACCGTAAGTTTCATAACGTTCGTTTAGTCAAACATAATTTAACAGATATGTTTTATGTGAAACGTAAAACATAATTATAATCGAGTTCCATGAGTGATGATTATACGACCAAAATGCCAATGCCATTGGTGATCATCGCATGTCACCAATGGCAACAACCACCGCAAGGTGCCTCCTAGAAAAAGAAGGGAGGCATGCGTGCGTGCACATGACGATGTACAAGAACACCGTGGACTCTAATTAATCATCCATCCGTCGCGTCCACCGCCGCGGCCGTCGCGTCCCACCGTCCACTCCGCGCCATCACCATCGTCCCTGACAGCGCCAAGAGCGAAGCGGCAGATGGACGAGGAGTACCTCAACGAATTCGGACGCGCAACATCGGCAACGACGCCATCCTCATGACGTGGAGCGGTCGTGGCTAGCAAGAGAGACGCTGGGCGCCATCCGAACTCGACAACGCCGCGAGCTCTACATCGTCGGCCGGCACCCCGGCGAGGCCGGCTCGCCGCTGACGTCTGCCCTCACCGAGTGGATGGAGTCGCCGGAGTTGGGGCCCATCGGGGACTTGCTGGTGTCGTCGGAGTTCTCCAAGATGGTGTCCGTGCTGGTCATGCAGCAGTACGTGATCACCTCGCCGCAGCCGGGCTTTGGGGGAAAGTTATTTGTGTGTGAACACTAGGAAGATCAGACGGTTCCCGTCGATCCCGTCGAATCCCATCAAAACAATATACCGTACACTAGTTTTTCTGATATATTAAATAGAACTTTGATTCTGTATCGGTAAATACCACAATATTTCGGTATCGATAAATACCGTATTTACCAAACTAACATCAATTATTATTTTTTACTTGTTGTTTTGGACAACGAAACAGAGTTTCTAATGCACATCCTTGATCATTACTCTATCTAATTATACATCAATAAAAATTATTACACACAGTTGACCATTGCTTTGATAAATCTAGTGATATTAATTCCATGTGGAACCGTACTTTATATATATTTGACCATTATTTTATCCAATTACACATGTTTTAAAATTCCGGTTTGCTTACTTTTTTTACCAAAAAACCGTATCCCAAAAATCATATTTTTTTCATACAACACCGAATATCATATACCAATCAAGTTGAGTTGACCGGTTTGGTCTTTTTTGGCACGGTTTTTTGTTTGGTAAAATCGTGCACATCCGTGTGCCTATTGATGCATAGTGTGTAAAAGTAGACACTAGGATTTTAAACCTGATACGTGAAATCTTTTTGAAAACTAGCAATTGTCAGGGTATATATTGAAAGGTGATGGTGAAATCTTATGCCTACGACTCCACCACCCAGCAAGAAGTCGTTTCCTATACATAATATGTGTTGTGTTATACTATATTGGCCACTTATCATGATATCATTACATTTGCTTTTTGAACAATTAACTGTGCTTGTGATTTCTCTAATAACAATAATATTCCTGTTTAAAGTGGCTGGGATTGCTGGCTTCCTAGCCCCTCTACGTCATCTTCTTTGCAAAAACCAGCTCTAACTTCTTTTGAAATCATCCTAACAAATAAAGCTCAAAACTAACAGAGGGTATCAAATCGATAATTCCCAGTCAAATAAAGTGCATTGGATGTAAGTAATGATAAAGGACAAGTAC